>JANHJO010004708.1:89686-99782 GCA_032468235.1 Pseudoxyrhopus heterurus | reverse complement strand
ATCTAGCCTTTGATTTCAGGAGTCTCTTTAACAGGGCCTCTCCAGCCAATCTTCTTATTTGGATAGATGCCGTAACTCAGAATTCTGTTTACCTGCATTCGATATTTAACACATTCATTTAAATGGGGTGGGGATGTTCCGCTACATCTAAAATGTTAAAGTAGGCTTGTTGTGTTTTAGTTACTGCATTGTGATTTATTCTCTATTCTGCTTTTGATAATAGAGCTTATGGAAAAGGAAGTTATCAATAATATAATCACAGTGCCTAGCCTAAAACGAATACTAGCATTAGATTCATTAATGTCTGGCTAAGCCTAAGAACAACATGGAACACAATTCAGCCACAGTTCAGTTCTATATTTGCTTACACATAACAGACAACCATGCCAGACCAAATCCTTGCAGTCCTCAGCCTAAACAGATATAACTTGTGAGATTCTAAGAAGTGGCTATCTGAACACTCTATCCATTTCCAGGCTATGTTGCCTCTTGTCTCCCTCCCCCTTTCTGGAATGTGTTCCCTCTTTACTGGGAGGAAGTACATATATAAATTATTTAAAATAGTTGAACCTAGAACCTATAAAAGAGGTTAGTTTCATGAATGGTTTTAAGATTGACTATACAGATATGACCACTTGTTCAGGAATTGTTCAAAGTTATGATAATGTTATAATGTATTTATTATGTGTTACTGGAAGTGGAAGTAATACACATCCAAATCCCTTGCTATATTGCTGCTGCAAAGAGAGAACAAATTAATTACTGACACATAAGAACAGGAAAAGATTAGAACAAAACTCAGGTGGGGTAGTTGGAGTGGGGGACAATGATATCCCTAATTACACCTGAGTTGTTCCTGACTTCAGTTCTCAACAGCAAATGAGCATATCCAATGTATGCTATTTATAACACAACTGGTTCTTCCCTTGAAGGAATATATTAACAAATTATGAGTAACCTTTTCATTTTTTTCATTTGATATTTTACTTTTTATTTACATATTATGCTAGAATATATTTCATTTGCATATTATATTAAAATAGGGAGCCTTCTTTGATTTTTTTCACTATAGCTGGATGGAAAAGAACAAATTACAGTTCTTAATTTGTATTAAGAATTTAATTTGTAACTTAATTTGTATTAAGAACAAAGCATGGTTTTGTTAGCATGCATGTTGCTGGAAGACTCATTCTGAGCAGATCAAAATGTGTTGTATTGTCATTATATTTAGGGTGACCTGTTAATTGGTTTTTCTTTAATCGGTACATAGCTTTTTGTTCAGTTTGAAAGAATATTATTTTTCTAAAATACTAAATATTTTTCCAACAATTTTTCAGACATTATGAAGATTTATCTTGTCTAGCCACATACTAAAAAAAATAAAAAGTACATTAAGATAGTAATCTTATTACATGCTTTCACATTTCCCTTACTGCTACTCTTTGTACAGTCAAAAGCAATTTTATTGATGGTGGCATTTTAAAGTAGCCTCGTGACACAGTGACAACTAGGATAATTTGTATTAATGGTTGCTGGCTGATTATTGATATGACCGTTACAGGTACCTCGGGTGGGGGGGAAGCCTAGCAAAGGCCCAGATCCACTGTCCTTGGCCTCCCAAGGTCTCCCCCCATGGCACATTTTCTGCCCCTTGGTATCTCCACAAGCCTTGGAACAGCTTTCCACTCCACCAGGTCCTACATTCTCCTCCTCACCCCTTGTCACCAATCACTAACCTATGTTCTGTAGAACTTCAGAGCTCCAGAGATTGCATTAGCGAAAGAGAGCTTGGCATCCCTGCTAGCTTCATGGCAACATCCAGGGATCAGGCACTATTTGGCACCAAAAATGGTGTCCGCTTCCAGGACAGCCATGCAGCCTAGGGATACCAAGAGGAAGGACAGGCTGCTTTCTGTCTCCAACACAAACTCTGGACCTCCGGAACTCTATAGTAGATAAGCTAGCAATCAATGATAGAGTTGGGGAGGAGGGTCTGGGACTCAATGGAGTATGCAAGCAGGTCCAAGGCCTGTGGAGCAGGATTGGGAGAGAAATGGGCAGGAGGCTACTTCAGATCCCTACTGTCAATCGGCTATAACTTTGAAACCGGGTGATGAGTAGCTTTTCAGGTGTCTATTATAACTTTGAATTTAGCAACCAATCATAACTTGTGACCTACCTAGAAACAAACCTAAAAACTTCTGGAGGAGAGCATGCTTAGTTGGCTTAAATTGAATCAGTCCATCCTGTAGTATTTATTCACATGCTTCCAAATTGGAACTAGTATGGAGATTTTTTTTTTCTGTGGGGCCTAAATAGTTTGGAAATTAAACCATCCTTTTCTAGATCCTGAAAAAATAGGGTTGTGAAGAGCTTTCCCATATTTTCCAAGATGAGGGATTGTTGCTTTGGCATAGGTTTTTCTTGCAAATTCCCAAGTGTGAGAAACAATTATAAGGATCTTCCTTGATGCAACTCTCTCAAGTACAGAAGCATAGTAACCACAGTCTCTGCTTCCCTAACTGCAGAAGTAATTTTTTACATATACATTATGGGGGAGTTTTAAAGGAATGCAACATATGTTATCCTGAAATTCTTTCCAATTCTCTAAAAATATGTGGACTATATTTGTTATAGGATGAGAAAGCAGTTCACTTAATTTCCCCCAAGCCATCTGTGGATCACTGTGTGCAAAAGTTCAGGAGAGCTGGAGGCTCTAAATATGGAGCTACAGATGATGGAAAATTGCTAATAACTGGGGAAAGGAATCTGTCTCTGGTAGTATAAGAAAATTGAATTTGATTCAGGCAATTTCCCCCTTCTTATTATATTCATGTATTTACTTTTCATTCAAGTCATTATAAACCTCTTCAGTTTCCCTCCATTAATGATCTGACTTCTTGTGATATTGCTGCAACAATAATTTTGACCTTATTTAATATGCAAACATTCTCAATATTTGAACTGTCCCATAGACTACAGCGTGGGGGAAAAAAGAAACAGGATCATGGCTTACTGAATCATATGCAAAACTAAAACTAAATCATATGGTATAAAGAATAATAGTTTTTTCTTCTTTGTGTTACTAAAAGTTAATTACCTAATGCCATTTATTGCAGGAGATTGAGGACAGGCAAAATTATCTCTTTCATGCAATATGCAGTTGATTTACGGAATCTATTAATCTAAATGAATCACCATTTTGGATCAACATTAGATACGGTGTTATTTATTATTGCTGTCATGATTATCTTGCTTCACCAAGATTAGAAAAAGCATGTTTTGGAATATCAATTCCAACATAAATGAGAAAGAGTCTTTCTGCTCTGTTCTTGCTGTCATTTCTTGTATATATTTGGTTTACCTAATACAATTATACCCCATTTATCCTCCACAGAGTTTCAAAATGTTCACCGTAGTTGAAAATTAATCTTAATGTAAAATGATAAAATGTAAAACATTAAAAAATAAAACCAAAAACTAATAGAAACACTATAACAATTCTGAAGATGTTTAATAAAATATATAACATGAAATCTATAAGATTACACATGAATGTTCTGTTTGTTTCTAATTATAAATTTATTGTCACAGTGAAGAATAATTTAACTACTATTTGATCATTAAGTGATCTGTTTTTCTTTTGTATGCCTTAATTACAGGGGAGGTATTTGATTATCTAGTTGCACATGGAAGAATGAAGGAAAAAGAGGCAAGAGCAAAATTTAGACAGGTATGAAAATACTTTGATGTAAAATATTTCAAGACATTTTCCTATTAGTGATTAAAATATAAATAAATGCATTTGTTCATGGTAGAAAATACTGATAAAATTGACTTCAACAATGTGACTGCAGTCCACCAATGTTGATGCTATAGTTATATGATACAGCATTAAGGGAAAGTAACTCCTACATAATTTGGTGTTTCTACAAGGAGTTAATGAAGAATAATCTTAATAGAAAAATCCAATCAGAGCAGGAAGAGACTGTTTAGGCCATTAAATCTAATCTCAGTTCTACGAAGGAACCTAAAGGCATTGACAACATATGTTTGTCTCTCTTCTGCTTTTATTGAATTAGAGTGTGCTTTTTTAAATCTTAAATTGATTTTTATACCCCGTGGGATGAGAACAGGTCTTGGTATCTTCTGTTTGACACTTATTTCAGATATTTCAGATATTTAAAGAATGCTGTCATAATTCCCTCTTGTTTTCAGGCTAAATATCTCCATTCTTTCAGTATTTCTTCATAGGACTCAATTTCTAGCTCCCTGATAATTCATTTTGCTGTGTTCAGAACCTGTTCCAGTTTGTCTAATTCCTTTTTGAAGTATGATGCCCACAACTGGGCACAAGCTTCGAGAGGTGGTATGATTAGTCTAGAAGAAAGTATTGTGATTTCAAAACGTTTTTATTGCGGCTTTAAATTTCATTTGATGTTTATGCAATAATCACATTGTTGGCTCATTCGCAGTTTGCAACCAACTTGACTTTTTCACATCTGGTTACCATACCAGATGTTCCTTATCCTATACTTGTACACTGATTTGTTTTTCCTAAGTGAAGAGTTTTACTTTTGTCTCTCTTATATTTCAATCTGTTAAATTTTAGATCATTTTTGTAAGTTGTAAAAATGGTTTATGAAGGGGATATTAATATTCCATCCAACATGTCATCTGCAGATTTGATAAGCATTTTGTTCACTTGCTCAGTCAAATAATGAATAACAATATTTAAAAAGTAGAGAACCAGTTCCTTTGTGACATTCCACATGATTTCTGTCTCCAGTTTGATGAGACTACCTCTACACCACTCCCATCAGAGGTTATCCACAAATGTGACAACTTCACTCCCACATTCTAGCCTAAAATCCAGCTGGAAGAGGTTCTATAGATCCTCCTCTTTCATTTTTTTGGGGCAACATTTGTTCTCTACATTCATCTGATACTTCACTACCTGCCCAGGATTTCTCCAGCAGAATTCATAGAGTTTCAACTGGATTATCAATAAGTTCCCTTGCTTTGCACCTGGCTCTAGAGAGTTCAAGTTATTCATATTGCACTTCTTCAGTCCCACACTTTTGACTTGCCCCTTCATTCTGTTCTTCATAATTGTCAAGAGGAACACATCCCATCTTACTGAGGAAGATTGAGCAGAAGCTAGAATTGAGTAATTTATGTTTTCCTTTACTTTTTTTTTTGGTCTGCTAGTATTTTACAGTCTTAATTAAGTAGATGATACATTAATTTCTTTTTATTTTGAATATTTATGAATGACTTCTTTTTAATTGTTCTTATTATTCTTTGTCAATCTCTGCTCAATGTAATACCAACATTATGGACTGCCTCTGTGCAGTCTTCCTTGGTGGTACATTACTCTTTCCTCCACCTATATGTGTCTTTCCATATGTGCTGTTTTAATTTTCAAATCTTCACTGAGCATTTTGTTGTTGTGTAGGCTTCCGGTGCAATCATGCAAATTTGCTTTCCTCCTTAGAATTGGTTGTCTTAGATTTTTTGTTATAAATCCTTGTTTATGTTATTGAAACAGTTTTTTTGAACTCTACAATGAATTACTTTTGTATATTTATGTTATCACCATTATAATCTGCAAAATAACTTACTTAGCACCCAGATTCCTAGCTTCACTTCATTTTTAAAAATATTTTTGAGTATGGAGACTAACATGCTACAGAGCAAAGGACTAACTTAGAACATTTTTTTAAAAATTCCATTAGGTTGCTAATGAAAGATTAACAATAGCCAATGTAAATAACAGACTTGCCTTCAGTCAGTCTTGTAATAAATACTACTATTTGAATAATTCTTACTAATTTTGACAAATATATTTAGACCTGAACCCTTTAGCATTCATAATATGTCTTGTATTACCTTTATAACTTTTCTTAATTTTAAGCATAGTTGCTAGAATATATGACTGCAAAATCTGATTCTATAAACAATATTTTTATCATTGAACCTGTTTTCTATCCAGATAGTATCTGCAGTGCAGTATTGCCACCAAAAGCATATTGTTCACAGAGATCTCAAGGTAAGAGAACTATAAAAAAAATTATGTGACAATAATTTGCATTTTAGTCCATATTTTTTTACTCTTGCATTTAACTTTTGTTTTAGTCTGAAAAAATAATGGATTACATTCTGTGAGAAAGATGAACTATTGCTTGGCATTTTAATAAGGGAAACATTTGGCTGGCACTTTAATAAAGTTGAACATGTTTTAGGGGAACAGATAGAAATAAGTACGTTTTTTATACTAAATAAGGCTCTGTTGCACAAATACAAGATGATTGTAAAGGCAAAAGTGGAAGCAACACTTTTAACTTCTCACTTTAAGCTCTACATAGCCTCACACTGTCTATGTTTCTTATTCCATCACTCCTTGTCTCTAGGAAAAGTTGTTCATACTCAATGTGATATGGTCTATTTCCAGACCATAACAGCAACAACATTCCAGATTGCACATACTTTAATATCCTCATAATTCCATCTTTGATGATAAATCTTTATGAAGCAGTAACTTATAATTGGGTATATTTTACATTCCTTATTTGTTTTCAGTTGCCAGATAATGTTCAGCTGTTTATCTATTAAATCTTTAACCGTTACACCAATTACATAAACTACATCTTGAAGGCCAGCAAACAGAGGAAGCTGCTTATTTTTTGTGGCAAGAAACCATCCCCCCCCCACACAAGTCTTATCACATTATTTCTCCCCTCTAGGCTGAAAATCTATTACTTGATGCAGACATGAACATTAAAATAGCCGATTTTGGTTTTAGTAACGAGTTTACAGTTGGTAATAAACTGGACACCTTTTGTGGCAGCCCTCCCTATGCTGCTCCAGAACTTTTCCAAGGCAAGAAATACGATGGACCTGAAGTAGACGTTTGGAGCTTAGGTGTCATTCTTTATACTCTTGTGAGTGGATCTCTGCCTTTTGATGGGCAGAATCTAAAGGTATGTATCTAATTTATATTTAAAAGATGAGGGAGGGGGATACTTCTTATGTCCTTTCTTAGCTGTATCAGGATATTGACTGCTTTTTGTAATTTTCTGATCACTATTGATTTAAGGAACTCCGAGAGAGAGTGTTAAGAGGAAAATACAGGATTCCTTTCTACATGTCAACTGATTGTGAAAACCTGCTAAAACGTTTTCTGGTGCTAAACCCAACTAAAAGAGGCACTCTTGAGGTAATAGCATATTCTTATTTCACTGTAACACATTTAGTAGACTTACTAATTTTTACATTCATACTTGCATAGATTATATTCCTTGCTACCTGTTCATCTGCTGGATCTCCCAAGTTGTTTTACAATTGCAGAAAGAGAAAAAATACTTGGGTATATTAAAATGCATGCAGCATATTTTATACTAGATATAATTCATCTATCTCCCATGCCCTCTTCATTACATGAGAAACTCAAATGTCTTATTGCATATTGTGCTAAGAAAATCAGGGCACTATGCAGTTGACTGAAATCATTGCATTGTCAATAGTGAAGTCTGTCCTTGGTGTTTTTTAAGTTTCTCAATTTTAAAAAGGTTTTTGAATTTTAAAGAAGTTTCTGAATTTTAAAGAGGTAGTGTTCCACCCGAAATGTTCTTTGTTAGTCTGAATCTAGTTGAATGACTTTATAACAATAATTTATATACCGATGTTGTCCCTTCTTCCTTCGAAAGCGCTTGTTTTAAACAAACATCAAAGTGATTTCTGAACATGTTTTTAGAATCAAAGCTGAGATCTGTTTAAAGCATTTGTTTCAATGGTAGCCAGCAATCTGTCTCTGAGAAGCCCACAAGCACGACACAAATCACTTTGATATTTGTTTTAACCAATTTTCCCTTGGTTTCTCAACAACTACCGGTAGTTCCGATATGCTACAAATAATATATAACCATCGTGATGAGTGCGTTTTGTTAGCCTTATCCTTTGTCTAATGAACCTGGGTTGTAGAAATTCAAAATATCCACTCCATTAGTGAATCCATCTGGTTATCCAAATTTCTGCAGCCCAAATACTATTCTTCTTGTTAGTTATATTTTGTGAAGGAATCTTAAGTACCAATCAAGTAGTATACTGGTAATTGTTTAACAACCGGCTCTGCTAGTTCCATTGCTGCCATTGCTACACTGAACAGCTGATCTGCATGCTTGGCACAGTAGCTTAGCTCTGCTCTCAGTCAGCTAACAAAATTCCAGAAAATTTAACAATCAACTCTTATGAGCTGGAACAACCTGGCTCCACCACACCACTATACCATGCTATCTAAGAACCAAGGAGAAAAATGTAACAATCTTATTTCCTCCACAAACTATTGTATTGGTAAGTTGTTGGTGAAAACAATGTCTGGTAAAATGTACCTTTGGTAACAGCCTTTACTGTTTCAGAGCAATGGAAAAAAGGCACACATGACATGATACAGTGAATCAGCAGACTTTTTGAGACTGCTTGTGAGAGAAATGTCCCTATTCTTTTGTATAAATTAGTCATTATGCAAATGGAAAAAAGATAAAAAGTTACAGATAGAAAATATTTAAGGAAAGGACTGTAGTATATCTGAAATTATAGTGATTCCCTTTGATTGAAGCCAATTTTTTAACCTTCTACTATATAATGATAGAGGGTTCTTGTTAGTATGCCTCTCCTTCTTTCTTTTGTATTGTGAACACAGACATTATAGTCACTAAGACTTGTCTGTTTTAGTAGCAAGCATCTATCCCATCTTATTCCTAGGAAGAAGTCAAAGATTGCTTAGATAACCATACTTTCCCCTATTTCCTTTGTGGGGACCACTTCTTTCTCTCTTTGGATCAATGTAAGCCTATATACCAGAAACATCCCATACTGTCCTTCCTTCCTCAGTAAGTGTCCTACAGAAGGTGATTCAGTACTTATATTCCTGGGGGGATGTGATGGATTGTAATAGAAAGGCTAGATCACAGAATCATGATAATTTCAGTATAGCCTAAACTAGTTCTTAATATGGACTTTCTTTAGCTATCAGTCTAGCTTTCCATTGCTGGAACTTAAAATTTACATCTGGTGCATTGCATGCAGAATAAGAAAGTAAGATTTGGGAAAAATAATGTTGCCATATGTTAAATATATATACTATTTATTTGCTGTACATAGGACGAAGTGTTAGTATTGGAAGGAAAGGCAAGTGCCAGTGCTTATTTCTCAAATAAGGCAAGCTTACTTGCCTTCAGTTATCTGAAGTATTAAGATGTGAACTTTACTAGAGATGTTTGTTGCTGTTGGAATAATATAAAAACTTTTTATTTGCAGCAAATAATGAAGGACAGATGGATCAATGCAGGACACGAGGATGATGAACTTAAACCTTTTGTGGAACCAGAATTAGACATTGCAGACCAGAAGAGAATAGGTAACCAATGAATTGAGATAGGAAGCATCAATAATTAATAAAATAAATAGTGTACATTGTAATATGGGCTACTGCTTTGTTTAATGTGCAAATCTATACATGACAAAGATATTTGCCATAATATGACTGTAAATTGAGTTAAATGTTCTATTATACATCTATAATTAATATAATATGCCAATCAAACCTGAAAACTCCTTTTTTAGATATTATGGTTGGAATGGGATATTCTCAAGAAGAAATTCAGGAATCTCTCAGTAAAATGAAATATGATGAAATCACTGCTACATACTTACTACTGGGGAGGAAATCATCAGAGGTAAGTAAACTTTGCAAACTAACATTATAAACTGAATATAATCACAAAGCATATTGTTTTATTAATATTTCTTTAAAATTAGTACTATGTGTGTGGTCTATGTGTGTGTTCAGTATTTAGCAGCACAAGTTGATTCCTATATCAGTTGTGTAGCAGTTCTTTTTAAATAGACACATGAATTTAAGGCTTGAAGCAGCTTGTTCTCATCATAATAAACTAGGATGTAAGATATCTCAATTGGTTTATATACCCTTGAATATAAAACAAATACCGTATTTTTCAGAGTATAAGATGCACTTTTTCCACCCCCAAAAGTGGGTGGAAATGTCTGTGTGTCTTATACAGCGAATGTTGCTGAA
>JANHJO010004708.1:76183-86544 GCA_032468235.1 Pseudoxyrhopus heterurus | reverse complement strand
AGCTAACATGACTGGAGGAGGAATTCTGGGAGTTGAAGTCCACAAGTCTTAAAACTGTCAAGTTTGAAGACCCCTGCTTTAGAATCAGGTAAGCTTTCAGATTTAACAGATGGAAGAAATGAGTGTAATAGAAATGGGGGAAAAATTGCACAGGTTAGTATCATCAGATCTGATCTATGACAGTGAAGGTATCCTAGTCATGTCCTCACAAAATCATCTTCACCATCCTGGGTTGATCTTTTTTCCAGTTCTCCTGGCTTCCTCAAACATCATCAGTCTGAGATGCAGTATATTTAGTCCCATAAACTGAAACTCATTTAAAGTAATACAGAGAACTAGTTTAGTGTAGTGATTAAGGTCTCAGGCTAGGGACACTGTCAGTTGTAGTCCTGCCTTAAGCACAAAACCTAAGGATGCAATTGGCAAACCAGTTCTGAAAAATCCTGCCAAGAGGTTTGCAGGGACCTGTCCAGGCAGTCCTTGAGAATCAGACATAATTGAACAGAAGAGAATATATATACATGCATCCATTACATACATACATACATACATACATGTATTATTCTTAAGCTTCACTCCTGGGGAGTTGCATACCATTTTGTTTGAAGAAACCAAGTCAAAATAAGAATTGAATAGCTGTGCCTTTTCTTTGTATTCTTAATATTTTACCATTTTCAGTGAGTAGCTGTACACTTTTTTTTTAATTTGGCACATATTTGAATAATGTTTTCATTAAAAACCACTGTTTTGAATTACAAGATTCAGGTATGATTCAGCTTGAATATCCCTTAAAAATCAAGAACAACAGAATTTGCATGGTCATTTTTCCCTTGTATTTTATAACTCAACGAAAAATGTCTTGTTAATACCCAGTCAGGGATAGATGATTTTCTTGTAGTTTCCTCCACCTTCTGAAAGAGAAAGTTGTCAGCAAAATTAGTCAAGAATTCTTGAAAGGTCATGCTTATAGATTTTATTTTCCAATAAATGTTAGAATAATTTTCTATGGAGATTGTTAATCATCCAGGTCATGGTTGTCCCAAAGATGCTTTTTTTAAGAGGCAACTGGACCTTTTGGTTTTTCTTTGAAGACCTTCCGCTTCTCATCCAAGAAACATCTTTAGCTCCTAATTATCCTAATTATTATTCTCCTTAATTATTCAGTTATAATAATTAATAACACAAAACATCCTTAACATATACATCTTCCACATCTAAATTCTCCTCCTGATAACAAGCAGTAATCAAAAATATTGCTTTTATTCATTCTTCCATTTATTTTAATTCAGATATTTTCCAAACTATTACTTGATTGCTTGGCTTTTTGAGCAAGAGTGGGTGGTGCACTGGTTAGAATGCAGTATTGCAGGCTATCTCACTGCCAGGAGTTTGATTTGGACCTGCTCAGGATTGACTCAGCCTTCCATCCTTCCAAAATTGGTAAAATGAGGACTCAGTTTTTGGGGGGCAGGATGCTGACTCTGTAAACCGCTTAGAGAGGACTGTAAAACAGTCATAAGTGTTATAAGTCTAAATGCTATTGCTATTTTTAACATATAGAGCAAGTCCTCCTCCCATTCCATCACTTTTGTTCTTTTTTAACACATTACGCTCTTCAGTTGCTAAATTCCAATCGTGAATGCTATGCCTTCAGGTCTCCATTATGGCTATTAAATAATGTTTGCCTTCCTTTACTAAGAGTTCAAGTTCATTTAGTGTGCATTTAGATTATTTCATCTTGAGTTTACTTGGGATGATTCTTGAAAATGCTTGGATCTAAGCTGCTGAAAAATATAGAATAGCATTATCATTTTTTCCTAATAATGAAACAAACAACAAAACAAAACATTATTTATAACATTCACTATTATAAAATTGCAATTAAGACCCATCTTTTTAACCTGTACTTTTAAAATACATTTGTTTTCTGCTGCTATCATGATTGTTTTGTTGTTGTCAGCATGGATTTTTTTTATTATCTATTTATTTTATAACTTTTATAGAAAGGCTGTATAAAAGTACTAATAATAAATGGAATCCATTAAATTAGTAAGCTTTCATCACAGTTCCATATAGAATAACTGTCTGTTACAACTCCTAATTTTATTCTTCCAAAGACATATCTCTCCATCTTTGTCCAGTTATAAACTGCCTTGAGGTTTGAATCAAGAACATTGTTCAAATAATACATAATGCAAGACACTGAGTATTGTGTCAGTGTTTTCACTGCTTAGTTTATCCAAGCCTACTAGGCAATCATACGGTAGAATTATGGAGTTGGAAGAGGATCATGTAGTCCAAATTCTTTTTGAAAAACCTCCAGAGTTGGAGAACTCAAGAAGTCCATAGATTGTTTTATACTATAGATCTTACTGTCATGAAGTTCTTCCTTATTTAAACAAAATCTGTTCTAAAATTTAATTTATTCTATTTACATAGAATAAGGTGCAAACAAGCAGACCCATAATTGAAGAGTTCAGTTAGCTGTTTTATTGTTAAAGCCTCTCACCTGGGTGACACTAGATAAAGTTCAAGGGCTTTGGGGGAGTGGTTCTGTCTTTCATCCTCTTGTGCCCACATAGGGATTCTGACAATTCCCCATTTGATCCACTTCCCTTGGCTGGGCTAATCTCTCTTCTACATTATCTTATAAAGAAGATACTTTCAATGTGCTATATAGTAAATCTAATTTTCCCTGTCTTAACAATGATATTCAAAAAAAACCTCCCACAATTGAATGAAAATTACAGTTTCTGCAATCTGTTAAACGTCCTACAGTAGATTGTATCTAGACATTAATTAGTGTATAGCTTAAACAAATTCTTAGTGAAAACAGCCATTGCAAAGCCATTGCATTTGTGACTTCATGATTTCTCAAAATTTAAACAGATAAAGGGAATCATAATGGAATGGCTTGTGACATTTCTGGCCCATATTCTTAGTTAATTGCATTACTCAGAGGGAGAAAAATCAAAACTTTCCAGCTATTATTGTTTCCTCTTAAGTCACAATGGGTATTCCTGATAAATAAGCATTGTTTATTTGCTGCATATCTCTTTTTAAACAGTCATATCTGATAATTCCATGCTCGTTGATGGAAAACTGTTCATGACTTGGACACATTGTTTATTTGGAAAGTAAGAGGCAAAATAATTTTTTAATTTTTGTTTTTGTACTCTTGTCCCTAAACAAAATATTTTAAATGGGCTTGTGGTTATTTTTTTCTTTCTGTATATTTGTATCCATATTTCATCATGTATTGTCCAGTATTTTTGCCTAAATCCTTTCTGTTCTTACATTCTTTTCTATTTAACTAGACTTTCTTTGCAGCTGTTACAAGTAGACATTGTATTTGTATTTTAATCTAAGTTACATTTTATACTAAGATTCTGCAATGATCCCCTCCTTAGGTTATCAGTATAAATGTGCTTTTTTTTTTAATCTAGAGCAACACTACACCTGGAGCCATGACACGACGAAACACTTATGTTTGTAGTGAACGAACTGCTGCAGATAGACACTCGGTAATTCAAAATGGCAAGGAAAGCAGGTAAGAGTTTCTGAAAGGAGACTTAGGTACCTATTTCAGGATTATTGAAAGCATATTGGTAAAGGGATGCTTCTTAGTGAAGAAGATAATCATGAAAAGAGCAATACAGAGATGTGCAAAATTCTATAGTAGTTCCCCCTTTCTCTCTTAGAATATTGTCTAGATGACCAAACAGCTCATAGAGCATATTTAGGGGAGATGGCAGAAAGAAGAAGAAAGCAGGGGAAGGTCCTTTTGTTTGATGTAACATATCTTCCTGTAATGTTGCAATCACACTTTGGAGAAATTGAATCTCCAAGACAAAGAAATTGAATCTCTGCACATCTTTTGGGAATGTCTATGTGTTTATTTTTTTAAAGCAAAAATAAGTATTCCTTACTCCTTTAGTACTGACAAAAATCCTTTTAGCCTTCTATTATTGCCAGCTTTTGGAAAATACTAGAATTAACATTTTAAATTAAAGTGTCTTTAATGTGCTTTTCTTCTTCAAAAATACTTAGAAAATCATTTAATGCTTTCTTTTTACCCTGTTTTTAATCTATAAAAACTTTTTCCCCTCTATATACAGATTTTTTATTACCATTTTGCAATATGTTGGTGTTGTAAAATGTAAAGTAAATAACAATATAGAAAAATAATCTACTATATTATAATCTACAAATCATTGTCTATATGCTATATTATGCTGTTTGTAAACACAGCTTTATAAATGATTGAGGTTATACAGTTGAAATATTTAAGGTCCCTTTGGCTTTATTCTAGTACCATTCCTGATCAGAGAACACCAGTTGCTTCAACTCACAGTATCAGCAGTGCAACAACACCTGATCGTATTAGATTCCCAAGAGGAACTGCCAGTCGTAGTACTTTCCATGGTCAGCTTCGAGAAAGGCGCACTGCCACCTATAATGGACCCCCTGCGTCACCTAGTTTATCTCATGAGGCAACACCACTTTCACAGACAAGAAGTAGGGGCTCCACTAATTTGTTCAGTAAATTGACTTCAAAGCTGACTAGAAGGTATGTATTTTCTAAAGAATCATAAACTAAGTTATGATTACTACAGGAATTTTCAGTACCAAGCAGTTACACTTATATACATGTGGCATTTTTATGTGTCAGTGATTTTTTTTTAACTATTTTTAAAAATTAATTATTGACTATAAAAATACGGAAATCATAGATCAAATTCAGGATTACTTTGTAATGTGCTGCCTGCGTTTTCTCGCAGACAAATGTTACCCTAAAATGGATAATACAGTAGGTTTTCATCCTGCAAAGAGAACTCTAGTTCTGGAAGCCAATTAAAATGAGTCTTTTAAAAAGTGGGAAATATGATGTAGAACATCTGCTGTAATGTGGCGTATTTTAATGAATAGGAGTATAGAAAATGTTCCATGCGCCTGGATCATTTGGATTCAGGATTAGCTTTGATTGAATTGAATGAAACATGCCTGTTTCCAATACTTTGGTTCATGAACAGTCAACAGTTGATCAGGATGGAACTGTATAGTTCCAGATAAGGAGAACACTGTTCGCTAAAGAGAGGTAGGAGAAAGTGCTGAGAAGATTGCAGGATGGTAGGGTAGGGAGACATACCATTGGTGTTGGCTGAAGGGAATCCCATGGGAAGATCAGGTGGCAGACAGGCAAGGGAAATACGTGTGCGAAGTTGTAACTTAGGAAATCTTACCAACAGAACCTTTTTTCGGCTAATGTTTCTGAAACGTTGCCTCTTTGCTGTTTTTATCTATTTAGTGGTTTTATTGTGATTCAGCTCTGTAGCATATCACAAGAAAATGAGAAGCATTCTTTAGAAGAACTTTTCTCAAAATGCACAACATACAGCAAACAAAGAATTAACTTTAGATACTATGGTAATGTTCAGTACTTTAAGAGTTGTAGAGACAGAAGCAAATAGATTGGATAGTATAGATGCTATATAGCCTCAAAATGAAAATCTGAGAATATAACAGTTCCAAACATAACATCTTTTACACCTTTTTGTTTACTTTCAAATAATGAAAGTTACGGATGCATATTTTACAAGAAATGTGAGAAAGAGAATTGTTTCTATGGGCATTTATCTTTGTTTGGAATTATTGATTACTAGGAGCTGTACCTCCAAAACTCCCATGTTTCAGAGATCCCAGTTGCAACTAATTAAGCAAATGGGTAAAGTCCATTCCTTAGTTGTAGAAGATGTTTTGCAAGCAGAAGATACCAAGTTCTATCTTCAATATTTCCATGTAAATTTGGATGTCTGTGGTAGTTCATATATATTGATTAACTGAAATTCTTGTGTTTTTTTCACTGAAAAATCTCCAAATGCTCCTCAGCAGTTTTCTATAAGAGAGTTTTATTGTTCCACCATTGCTTAGATCATTTTAATGATGCCTGATTAGGGTTTAAACCACACATGCAATATTAATCTTTGCCTGTACTGATGCATTGGATATCCAATACAAATCTTATGACTGATGAAAAAGGGAAGAATCCTATACATTTGTTAGGGAACTTGGGCATGGAGTACGGATAAAGGAAAATGTTTGGAGTTCTGTTCACAAACGTTAAGAGCTCTGTGGAGGATCTTTTGGGCCATCTAATTAATTTCTTTCACTGAATACCAGTGCATGACTTTTTAAAAGTCATTTTAGTCCAAAACTGGAATGTGCAAAATTCAACAATTTGGGAATGAAATGTTTTGTTCCTAAGTAAACAAATATTGTACATCCCTAGCCCCAAATATCCAAATACTTACAGTGTGAGTTCCCATTGTATCTGAATTTTTTTAAAGAACGCCTGTAAACATCCTGAAATGTGCATGGTACTTACCTATCTGTTCAGTATTTCAATCCATATCTACACTCTTGAATCATACATAAATAGTTCTGTAATTTATTGGCATACTTTTTAAGCAAAGTCCTTTTGACTAGTTACCGTAATCATATTTGCAGAAACTTGTTTATAATGTACATATATGTTGCCATGTTCAGAATGGATTCCTAAAATATGTACATTCATAAAGAATTATTTTTCATACCTAGTTACCAAAGATGTAATATGTGCATTATTTCTGCTATTGATCAGATTTACATATACAACTGACCAAACATTTAACTTTCTCTTCAAAGTGTTGTATTTTTATGCTTCAAATGATTTGTACAACTTTCCCAAACACAACAATGTTGTTTAGGCAAGATGTAATATGTGCATTATTTCTGCTATTGATCAGATTTACATATACAACTGACTAAACATTTAACTTTCTCTTCAAAGTGTTGTATTTTTATGCTTCAAATGATTCGTACATCTTTCCCAAACCACAACAATGTTGTTTAGGCATTTAAAACATTAAACAAAATATGGGTGTTTATCTTATTTGAAATATTTGGATTCTGTCCTTGGAAAAATAGAAAAAGTAGTAGATTTAGGTCATATAATGAAGAAATAAATTAGAAAAATAAGTTCTTTTTTTCAAGTCCCCAGTGCTTTAAAATATACTGCCTTAGATGTAGACATTCGTTTATAGGGAGAAGCAGGCAGAAATGGTTCAATCACTCCTATTTAAATCACCTAATTATTTCTCTCAAGCTCAGGGAATATAGAGGAAATTCAGAAAAAAAAACCTGGCAAAAATACTTGTCAGTTTTTCCATCCAGTTTTTGATGACCCTTTTCTTCTTAAATGCCTAGTGAGATCTTCTATTCTGATAATATTGTAGAGAGAGTCAGCATTTGTAGGTTGGTGAAGCAAGTCATCTTCCACTTGCTTCCTCTCAGGGCTGATATCCTTCCTTTGTATATTGTCTTCCAGAACATGTGCATACTGTCTACAGCAGGGGTGTCAAACTCACGTCGTCACGGCAGCGTCATGTGACGTATCAGGACTTTTTTCCCCTTCACTAAACCGGGCATGGGCATGGCCAGCGTGTGACGCATCTGGCCTGTGTGCCGGGAGTTTGACAGCCCTGGTCTACAGTAATCTATTACAATAGTATACAGTAATATACTGCCCTAATTTAACTGTCTTTGGTTAATGATAAAATGTAGAACGCAGAAGTGACATGAAAGGATTCTCTGCTACTCAGAAGACATTGTAGATCAACTATTGATAAGTACTAGGAGCACACAGAGAAGAAAAATGTTGAATTCCTCATACTGAAAGGCCATCTCTTTCAATAACTATTTTTAATTTAATTAATGAATTTGAAGTGTTTCCATATTTCATTCAGCTAGGCTTATCCTGTGTCTCACACATTGAATAGATTTTCAGTTTATTTCACCAATAACGCATTTGTTAATTATTATTTTGGCTTTAATTTCTTTTAGAAACATGTCATTCAGGTTTATCAAAAGGTAGGATTTTATTCATATTTTAAGAACCAGCTCTTGCAATTAACACCAAATTTGGCTTTCTAGCCTTGATTTTTCTTTTTAAAAATGAAACAACACTAAACCTTCTGCTGAGAACTAAATACTTTTCATGAACCCAAGAAAATAAAATAAAAAACTTCATATTAACTAATGATAATCCCTGTGGACTCCTGAATAATGAGATGCAAAGCATGCCTTGTGCGCTTTACTTACTTCAGTAGTTCCAAAAATAATTTTATTCTTTATACTAATACACTTAGCATGCTTGTGATTGGAGATTGATGTTTGGTGATACTGATTTAAACGAGTAATGTACAAAAAACAGGTAAGTAACTCAGAACTTGCTTTATTATTCACATTTTAGTTTCAGTACCTTATAAATTTCCACTAATAATACATTCAGAAGCAATTTATGATTTGCAAATAAACTATTAACATTGATAATGACAGTGTTAAATATCTTCAAGATTTTCAGAAAGAGTATGTGTGTGTGTTGGTGGTGTTTCTGCCGCTTGCTTGATATTGATGAATATGTTAATCAGAAAAGGAGAAATAAAGAAGCTATTGCTTCCAACTTTTCTCCCTTGTCAGTTTGCAGCCAGGATGAGCTTGTTGGGGCTTGCCTGAATATTCTGCAAGTTTGAGAAAGATTTTTCATACTCCTTGGTTTAAGAAAAAGTGGAATGTAGCTTACTGCATATATGTGTAATTACAGCTGGTTGGTTCACTGTCTTCGCCATTTTCAAAATTAGTCATCAGTTAGTGCGTACTTGTATTTTTTGTTACTGCCTTCATTCTCTTCAGTCTCTCTTTATACGCTTTGCTTCATGTTCTTCTCACTGAGAGCTTCTCCACTGTCATATGGACTGCACCCAGTACATATAGCAATAGCAATAGCACTGTATTTATATTCCACCTATTAGGGCTTGCAACCCTCTCTAAGCGGTTTACAGAATCAGCATATTGTCCCCAACAATCTGGGTTCTCATTTTACTGACCTCAGAAGGATGGAGGGCTGAGTCAACCTTGGAACTGGTGGGAGCCAAACTGCTGATCTGCAATACTGTGTTCTAACCACTTGAGCCACCACAGCTCAATGCAGCTTATATGCATTATAAGTAGAGTTTTCTTATGCACAGCTTATATGCATTATAAATAGTGTTTTCTTATGCCAGGAGAGTTGCCTTTGCTTTATTTCCTCTCTCCTGGCTGCTAGATAGTCTCCCAGTTCTTCTGAGTACGAAGAAGGAAGAATTCATTCTATTGGCAAATACTCATTCAGTGTTTGATAGATACAACAGTTAAGACTATTAGAGCTATTTTGCATATATAGTTGTCAGCTTGCAGGGGTCTGCATTGTTAGCCCTTGAGGTTTTCAGTTAACTGTAGGTAGTTTAGTGACTATTCAAAGTTACAATGGTGCTGAAAAAAAGTTACTTATGACAGGTCCTCGCACTTACAACCGTCACAGCATCCCTGCAGTCAAGTGATAGCAATCCAAGCAACTGGCGCCCCCCTTATATTTATGGCAGCTGCAGTGTCCTCGGATCAAGCGATTGTCATTTTCGACCTTCCAGGCTGCCTTCCAACAAGCAAAATCTACAAGGAAGGCGGTGGCAAGGTTGCATGTCAGTCATGTGATGTCTCACTTAACAATCACCGTGATTCACTTCATCACTATGGCAAAAAATGTAAAATTGGGTGATGCCTCACTTAACAACCGCACCACTTAACAGCAAATTTTCTGGCCCCGCTTGCGGTCATCAGTTGAGGAACACCTATAGATTGAATTTAGCCATTGTTCTTGCAAGCCCAAATAATGTTGTAATGGTTACATAATTAAAGTTGTTGTCAATGGGCATCCCAGGAGGCATAGGTGTTGCTCATTTCACACAACAATGAAACACACAAGTCCTCAGTAAGAATAGTATTCCCCCACTATATTCAGTTACATTGAAAGTCAGACTTAAGTGAAAGCATGTTTTCTGTAAACATTGCCTGCTTTTATTTTTCTGTGAGAGCACCTTGGTTAATTAAGCTACTGGATTTTCAGAATAATCTTGAATGAAAGCATATAATCTTTTTGAGGCATTTCATTTCAGTTTTTGAGACAAAACTATATACCGTATATACTCAAGTGTAAGCCGACCTGAGTATAAGCCAAGGTCCTAATTTTACCCAGGAAAACCGGGTAAAATTATTGACCCAAGTATAAGCCGATCAGCGCTTATACTCGAATCGGCTTATACTAATCAGCTGATTTTCGGGCCAAAATTGGTGCCTGCGCAGCGCGCCTGCGCAGGCATCAATTTAGGCCCCAAAACAGGCTGGTTTTCAGGCCAAAATCGGCCCATTTTTGGCCTCAAATCAGCTGATTTTCAGGGCTAAATTGATGCCCACACAGCAGGCATCAATTTAGCCCTGAAAATTAGTTG
>JANHJO010004708.1:61856-72040 GCA_032468235.1 Pseudoxyrhopus heterurus | reverse complement strand
TTTCATTTGCAGCCCCCACCTCACTCCCATAACATCTGCTTTCGGGAGGAAGTAGCTGTGGCCTTTTCTAGCTTTAGCTGTATAGGGCTGTGTCTAATTCATGTGTTGCTAAACACTAACCTAAGCTTTTTAATACTGATAGAAGAATTTTTTTAATAGTGCATGCCTCAAAACACAATAGCTTTTACTAATAGCAATTTCCAGGTTCATCCGTGAATACTGAAACTTGATTTCATTTCAGTCGTAACGTGGCTGTTGATCAGAAGGATGACAGCAAGGAAGCCAAACCCCGTTCACTACGATTTACTTGGAGCATGAAAACTACCAGTTCAATGGATCCTAATGATATGATGAGGGAAATTCGCAAGGTCCTGGATGCCAATAATTGTGACTATGAACAGAGGGAACGTTTCTTGCTTTTCTGCGTCCATGGGGATGGCCATGCAGAAAACCTCGTGCAATGGGAGATGGAGGTGTGTAAGCTACCCAGACTGTCCCTGAACGGAGTTCGCTTTAAACGGATATCGGGAACATCCATAGCTTTTAAAAACATTGCTTCCAAAATTGCCAATGAATTAAAGCTGTAATGAGAAGAGCAATCGAATTTGTAAATTAAGTAGCAAATTCAAGTGTTTTTGTTTTGTTTTTGAAGACACCAATGGTCATGTATAGAATACTTAGGGCAATAACTTCTGCATCTTCTGGATCGTGATATTAAAACAAAACAGTTCAGACAAGCTGCTGAGCTGGGAGGGAAGTTGGACTTTTTTTATAAGTGCACTACAGCATTAAAGTTGCCTATGTAAAATATTTCCTTCTGCTTTATTTCCATTGCTTTGAGTCTTGAGAAACAATCTAAAACACACCATGTATACATTTGGATATTCCTCCTGTTGTGTGGATGTGTGAATGTACAGTATGTGTGTATAATTATAATATAGAAGTATTATATGTAAACAATTCATTTATAGCATCAGAACTGTACCAGTACCTCTTCCAGGTTAATTTTGGTGCTAAAATTGAAATGGCCAAGGTGAAAGCCCTTAAGAATACTAAATAATCGTTAAACACAAGTTTCACAGTTCACTGTTGTGTTTAAGACTATGAAGGTTTGGGTTTATGGGTGTGAACATTATTCCTGTGTTTTTTAAAATTAATTTTCATGATATGATTTAAATTCCCCCCCAATCATTCATTCATTTCTTTTGCCTATTTATTATTATTTAAGTCTGAAATCAGTTTAAATTACTTAATTATGATAATGAAAATTGTGGAGGAAAGGCTTCAAGGTTACATGTTTTTTCCTTTGCTAAGCTGGTTAAGGATTTTATCCTCACCTTTTTTTTTCTAGTAGACATAATTTTTAAAATTTTACTTGAAAGGTTTGTTCTCAACTCCCATTCATTTCAGTGGAGCTGGTGCAGGGAAAACTTGTTGTTAATTAAATACTGTAGAAACAGCCTGAACAATTGATATAAATTTTGCATTTAGGCTACCTTATAATAATGTATTTTGAAGTAAAAAACATATATTCAGACATTTGTAGTGTGAAAGAAATTCCTATGGCAAAATAACTGGGCCAGATCAGCAAAAAATTATCAAGAGAGAGAATTCTTGAATTCCAGTAATTTAACTTTCTTGTACATATTGTACAATGACTGACTGATAATGTTAATCATAACACACTGTCAGCATAGTTTATAAAAGTGAGAAAGTATGACCTGTTCAGTCATTTATGTTTTATTTGGTCTTTCCCAATTGTTTGCTGTCCAGATTTTAAAATTGGTTATGCAGGCTGGGAATTATGGGAATGGTAAAAAAAATAGTAGGGAGATTAGAGGATTGAGGAAAGGTATTCTAAGTGTATCTCATGTGTTTCAGTTTTGTCAGAGGCTTAAACTTCCTTAAAGCCTTGTTGCTGGTCCAGTCTTCCTTTATCGTCAGTTGCATCTCTATAGCAAATTCTGCCCTGTTGAAAACTGGGTGGGTAGGTGAAGAGGATTGCCTGCCAGTGACATGATAGCTCATAATTTTCATTTGGAAATACTTCTGTAAATCTAAACAGGTTTATATGCTTCCTTGCACAGCTACATATTTAAAAATATTTTAGTCACAGTGCACTGGAGTTTAAAGGGGGGTCGTAAATGACTTAAATCTTTGTTGTTATGCTAGGTGCATAAATCCAATCCCTGGACCTTTATCTAAACTTCTATTTTCTAAGCTTGTGACAAAGCTTCAGACATTCAGTGTAATTATGACTAAAACTTTTTAAGAAGGCTTGCTGATCCTGCATTGCAGGTGATACGAAGCAATTTTAGAGTGTACTCTACATGAATTGGCTGTCACTATCTGCCTTTTTCAAACTGCTGTCTCCTCTGCTGGTCCTTACTAAACTGGGTATGATTTGTCTAAATCAAATCAAAGGATGATATAATCTTTTCTGCTGACTGAATCAACACATTTTGATTCAAATTTGATTGGAGCTTAAATGATCATGTATTAGATACGGTATATGGTCTGGCAAAAAAATTTCATTTAAAATGTAGTGAATTGAATTATAATATTTCATTTGGAGGCACCCAACTAAAATTCAATTTAGAATAGTAACACAGAATACTGAATGTTCCAGACATTTTTCATCTATGTGTAATTCTCCCTTGAAACTTTGTAAAGATGTTATATTAATCCTGCATTGCTGTAGTATAGCACAAAGTGACTGACTTCTGTTTTTTTTAAAAAAAGAAAAGAACAGTATTCTGTACAGAGATATAATTATAACAATTGTTCAACAGTGGCTGTAGCAAGTACTGATACTCCGTTTTGTCAAAGCAATAAATAACATTTCAGGGCAATTATTTAAAACTTCAGGTGAGTATCCATCTGTCCTGTTATCTTTCCTGTTTAAATCTTTTTAAGCTAATTGAACTTTTTAATGCATAAAAATTGCCCGTTTTTATATTGTTCTGAAGACAGTCAGGCCAAAAGTGAGAAGTAAAAAGGATGTTTCAAGATGATAATATATATTCTTTAGAGTCTGCAGACTTGCTGAATGAGATTTTATCGTGTTCATAATTTCTGTGCTGAAGGTATTCTGCAATACAAACCTTCCGGTGATGCTATAGGTTTTCTAATAAATTTCTCACCTGCCATAACTTGTTTCTACTTGTCAGTAACATATATTGTACTCATCTTAATTTTGAATTCATTCACAGGTTTAGAATTTTAAAGCACTTAATTAACTAAAAATTCCATTGTCTACTTCATAATTCAACCAATTCGCTAGCTACTGTTTATTCTACCAGGGGGATGATTGTCTTAGCAATATGATGGAGTCATCTTATATACGTAGACATTGGAAAGGAAAATAGCTTCTGCCTATTGTAAGAGCATTCTTGCTACTCATTCTTAAGAGGCAGCTTTTTTGGAAATGCTATTATTGCCAGAGGAACTCAAAATCTTGCTTACAATCATCACTGTACTTTTTTTTCTGGACTTCCTGTTTCCAATTGAATCCTAAGTGTAGTTCAAATGTTATTATTATTTCCAATTTGCTCTTTGAGTATGTGATCAATGCCTATGTTTAATGGATCTAGTACCTGATACTGCTTGGATATATAATTTTGGTGAAGAATGAGATAATATTGCTTGAAACAAATAATTACACTAAGCCAAACATTTCTTAACACTGTTTCTGCTTTAACTTTATACTGTAGCTATATAAAAGTATTGTTTCCTATAAAAGAATGAAAAGCTCTGAGGTATTCAGTCAAGAACTTACGTAGTTTAGCACCTGTTTTCCACAATGGTCTATCAATTGTATAAATCTCAGTGGCCGCTATAAAAACAACAAATGTTGATCACTATCTATTAAGTGCTGGCATTCTGAAGTGCTGCCTTGCTCAATTTAGTTTTTATCAGACACTATGACTATTAGAATATTCTGAACAGTATATTGCAAATGTCAATGTACTTGTTTTTTTAATGCAATCAGCACTAGAATGCAGAAATGAATGCAAAAACCCAGTATCTTCCAGAATTTAAATACTTATCTCCTGGTGCTAAGGCTAATGAAGGCTTATGCAAAAAGTCCAAAACACCTGAATATTGCAAGTTGTCCCTAGGTATCATAATGCTTAAGTGAGAGTGGGTTTTTCTTATAAATCTGCACTTTGCAGTTCTAGGTTTCTTGTTCAAAGTCAGTTTTGGATTTTACCTTTTTAAATAGGTGTCCTTCAATTATTTGGTTACATCACTACTCATTTCCAAATTCATGTGGAAGCTGAACGGGTCCATTTATATGTAGAATTACGGTAGCATAGTCAGTAATCCAGGTCTCAACACATGAATTAGGAAATTTTACATTTATGTAGCATCTATACTTAATTACTCAGTCTACATGTTCCTTATACATTGCTTTCTTGGCAGAAGCTACTCCAATTCCTTTCAGCAGGTATTGTACCAATAAAATAAGTAGCTCAGGGTTGAATTACAGAGTCCTTGGCGCTCTCTGAGCTTGGTTGTTTGCTAGTAGACATTTCATTGACTATTACTAGCACTGGTAATAGGTAATCTGGTAATGAAATATCTCAAGCAAACAGCCAAGCTCAGCAAGCATCAAGGATTCCACTCATATATTGTGTTTTTCCAGCAACTTATGTAGAACAGGTTGGAATACTTTAAGGAGAAGATATTTTTCAAAAGATGTATCTTTTTATAATATATGCAGATCTCCTGTGTCTATGAATAACAGTAAACCCTATTGCACCTTGATTTAAAAATAGATGTTATTAAATTTAGAATAAATAGGGTAAATTGACTGAAAGGGCAAGAATTAAAATCCCAGCTAATTAACCTGGATGCAGGAAGAGGATGCGCTCAGAAAAGATATTGAAGACTTCTGGAAATGAATGGTATAACCAGCCTGTTCATTTGAGCTTTTTAAGAAGTCAGTGCATTTGGAAAGATGACAGAGGGATCATTTTTAAGAGTTCTTGTAACAGACAAATAAAGTAGTATAGTAACTCTGGAATTTATACCTAACTAAGCAGCAAAGCTAGGTCCACAAAATTGTAATGACTTTGGTGGCCACACGATGTCTCTCAGGTGCAGAAATAGAAAAAAAAAATACGTATACATTCTGGCAGTTATCATCAATAGACAGATCTGAAAGATGAATGATGAAATTATAATAAATAATAACAGATGTGCGGTTAATTTGGTTTGTTGGCAGATCTGTTAGTTTATTTTTAAGACTTGTGGGCTTTTTTTTCAGAAGTGCCCTAAATCAGCATGCAGATAAAAAACAGAAAAATAAAACACTCAAAAGAAAAGCCTAGTTTTATATTTAAAATTAAATGTAAAATCCTCAAGTATTAATAAGTTGGCCTGCTGTATTTCAATGCAACTCAGAAGGAATGCCATTACCAAGAAAACCTGAAGGTTATATCTACAAGTAGCAGAACCTTCCTAATAGATGTCAACCCACATGTTGGTTAATAGTAAGATCACTCTCCTTTTAATTACTTGGAGGCTAAAACTTTGAAGGCTTTATAAATTTTATATGACTCCTGCATCTCAGTAGAATCTAAAAAAATTTTTTAGGACTGACACTTTGCAGTTGCATTTATGGGAACTGTAGTTCAGTGTATCTGGAAGATGTCAGCCTGTGGAAAGCCATTTCTGCAATGTTTCAAGAACGGAGCAAAAGTAAATATACTTAATCTCATCAAGGCATCTTTTAAATTCCAGTCTGGTGTTAGCCTTTGCAAAAGTCTCTACTATTAGGACTTAGGAAATATAATTGCACAGGAAGTCAAGATAACTACCCACAGACACAAAAAAACATCAAGTGGGGGTTACAGGAAAGACTGGCTTGATACTAAAACCACAAAGTCTGCCTTTAGTCACTTTCTTAAAATGGAAGGCAGGAAGTGGAGCCTTACAAATAAAAAGTTGCAGTGTATCTCCTTAACAGCTATGTAATTATGTGAAGGTGTGACTGAAAAGAGTGTAACACAAGAAAAAAAGCAGCTTCAAATTTTTGCTCTGCATGTGAATTTGTTTATTTAAAACATTTATATAGTTGCCCATCTAAGTCAAATTCTAGGTACGTCCTAATCATTTAAAGACAACATCAGTAAAAAACATAACAAATCTTCTATTAAAGCCATAAACAATAATTTGACACCAAAGTAAACTTCCAACATTCTTATAAAATCTCTGATCTACTTCACCAGATTCTAGTGATTGGAGGAAAAAGCCAGGTCTTAAAACGTGCTTTTCAAAAGGCTAAAAAGATGGAGACCTGCATCAAGAGGAAGGGTGTTCCACAGGCCAGGGCTGCCACAGGAAAAGGCCTGCTTTATAGATCTCGTGAGGTGGCAATGTTTGAGGAAAGGGACTAGGAGCATGCCCATTCTTTCTGATTGGATAGGAAAGGTAGATATGCCTAGGGAGAGGCAGTGATGGTGATGAAGATGAGAGAGAGAAATGGAGGATTTATAAATGCAGCCAGTCTCTATGCACGTAATTACAGCTCACTTTAGCTAAGAAGACACTTAAGGAGCATTTGCTACGCTACAGTGGCGGAGGAAGGGACAACTGACTTTTATTGGGAATTAAAACTGATCTCAGCATTGCTGCTGCCTAATAAGTTTAACCATGGATCCTATTGCAAGTCTCTCTAATTAACTGTTGTTTATAGTGTAGTCATCCAATCTGCCACTGAATATAATACTCCACTAGCCTGCCTTCTATTCTCAACACCTGTCTCAACACTGTTGCAATGAAAGCAATCAGGATTGCAAGATCGTTTTGCTCCTGCCATTGCAGTCCCAGCCCACAAATTGCAGTGGAGGGGGGAGGGTCTAATTCCTCCAGACATATTATAAACCATTGAAGCCTGAACTGTTATATGTATTGCCAAATAACCACTGTTTGTTTTCAAATTTCCATTACCAGAGTTATTTTTAAAATGTCTCATGCTATGTTGGAATCTCCCTCTAGAGTAGGGGGAGGAGTGAAAAGACTGGTGAGCTTGGACAGAATAAAATTTTTCTTCATCTTGCTAAAATCAGGTAAGTGCATACTGACTTAGAGAATTAACCATTAAAACCAGTACCTTAAATCAAGACAACAAATTGCCAACAGCCCAAATGTATCTTTTAGCCCTTAAGAGCCTAGCTGCTTCATTTTAAACTAACCCAGTTTGATGTAGTGGTTAAGATACTGACCTAGAAGCCAAGAGATGCACATTCTGGTCCTGCCTTAGGCGTGAAAGCTGGCTAGATGACCTGGTTTAGTCAGTCTGTCTCAGCCCAATTTACCTCACAGGGTTGTTATTGGACGGAAAATAGGAGGCAGAAGGACCAATGTTGCTTTTGTGATGTCCAGCTGGGGATCTAGAACCACAAAGGAGCACAAAAGATTCTTGTGGACCAATCTTGAGTATCAACCTGTTAAGCTTTTTAATGACTCTAAACAGTTCACAACTAAGTCAATGTGTAAACAGCAGGAAGAGATGCCCGAGAGTAAAACTGTCAACAATAAGAGGTATGGCATTTGATAATTTAATGTCTGGCATCTAAAAGTTAGGTTTCTAAAAGTGAATTAAGTAGATGTGAGATCCTTGTCAGGGGGTGTCCTAAACAAAAGCATCTGATGATAAAGGGACACATGAAAGCAAGACATTTTGATACATCTTGGCAAAATAGTTGTACTATTTCAAAATGGTAATTGTCTCTCCAAAACAATCTTCCCTAGTCCCAACTCTGATTGCAAAGTAATAAGACTGCAGGGGGGCTAACTCAGGGCCAGCTAAGCTATGGGATGTAAACATTGTCCCTTTGCAAACAAAACAATTGTCTGAAATGGGTCTTATTTGTCTAGTTCCCATAGAAACAAAAGCTGCACCCTCTGGCTTCTCTGTTTCTTGCAGATGATTAAAAAGTAAAAAATTCTAGCTCTTGTTCACTCACATGTTCCTGACAGCTATGAGTCAGTCAAATGAGAATTAGTTGGCATTCCCAATGCATCTGTTCCATACTATTCCTGCTATGCAGTTGACGAAAAGATGCAGCCACACAATTGGGTGTGTGCTTCAAAATGTCTGTTTTCTATTATGAAGCTAGTCAGCTACCAGCTAAGACCACATCTGATCAGACAGCAGAACTGAAAGTTATAGATGGGAAGCAAGGACAAGTTTGGGCTGGTTCCCTAGAAAAGAAACCATGACCACAGAAAGGCTGTAACTTCTGGTTCAGAAAGCGGAGGCTGATTTGCTGAAATGAGGCTAGCAAAGAAAATACACCCAAATGGAATTATTTTCTGTTGTATGAGAAAAATTTGGAGAAAAGGGCATCCACAAAGTATGTTCTGACCTGGGTCCCCTGGCAAGTGCAGGTACCAATAAAGTCTGTTTATTGCACAGCTACAGACAGCCCTCCAATGATGCCAGTAAAGCTCTACCCCCAATTTTCCCTGAAGGCAGTCATCCATAGTCAGGGCAACCCGGTCCCACAAACTAGGTCCAACAATCACCAGAGCCGATTCACAAGGCAAGGAGGAAGTCTGAAGTCCACAAACAAGGTTCAGAGTTCACAAGGCTGAAACACAATCGGAAGTCCATGAGAGCCAGAGAAGTCTTTGCCAAAGCAAATGGCTGTTCCAACAAATGCACCTTCCCACAGCGTCTGGCTAAATCACCCCCAGCCAAATGTTCCTTGTGAGGAGGGGTGGGGCTTTCTCCTTACCTGATAGCTGTTCATGTTTGCAACCCTTACACATTTTTGCTCCATCTAAAACCCAGTGAGGCATAAGAAGGCTTTCTGTCAAGGCTTTTCCTGACTTTTTCCTGGAATTTTACAGGGAATCCAGAGGATGTTCTTCAACAGCTGAGTTCAGACCAGAGATTTGAACCAAAACTATGCGGAGCTTTGATTTGGCCTTTACTGTTCCTGCCTCATTTACTATCAATCTGGTAATATGGGGAAACAGACCTAAATAAATGAGCATCTCTATTTGTTGACAAGAAAAGACACCCAATTCAGCTTTGTTTAATACAATGCAGTTCATGCTAATGACCTTGATGAATGATCTGTTCCCATTGTGAGGCCTTGTGTTTTGGAGATTAATTTGGTCTCTGTAAACGGTGTGAACAGCTCTCAGTTCTACAAATCATTTTGGCATATAAATTACTTCCAGCTAGGGAGCTTGTATTGTTTTTTGAGTTCCCATTAATTTTAATTTACTTGTGATTTATTTTACAAGTGAACAAAAGCATTATTCAATTCAATCTAGTAAAAAGGACAAAAATTGGTTTTTTGGAGCGTAGCAAGGACTACTGTATACCGAATATCCCATATCTCAGAAATAAGTGAAATTAAGATTTGTGTATGTTCTGAAACTATATAAGCTAGGCAAAAATTATATTTTCATTCCAGATTAAACTGATTTCCAGGTTATGTTTCTTGTGGAAAAAGAAATGATCATCAGAGATTAATATTTGTTACTTAATATTTGTTTCTTGAATATATACTATTCAAGAATATGTATTTTCCATTCCTAGGGTTACTCCATTCCTTCATTTTTAATGGTCCCTACATTCTGTTTTATAATTAATTGTTCATAATTTTACTGCCTTCTGAAGTTCAATTATTTTTTTATAATAATAGTTTTATTAAACAATTGTACAGAGAAAATTAATACAAGGTATAATAAAGAAAAAAAGGAAAAGTCCAAAGAGAGGAGAGGAGACAAACTTTCTTCTTCATTCCAGCAAGTATAAACAACTTTAAACTGATCACCATATCTTAAAATACAACAAATAGCCTTTTCATTCCATATCTCAGCACATTGTTTATAAATCTTTAAAACCACATTAATCCTAATCAGCAAAGATCCATTAAGGGTTACCAAAAATAACCTATCTATTAAAAACTTGATCTTATAAACCCATTTGCCTTTTTTCTTTTACATTTGTATCTCCTTTTCTATGATTATACATATCTCCTTTTCTATCATTAAACAAGTCTCTCAAACATTATCTTTCAACTCTAATCAGTAAAAATCCAATAAAAATTTACTGAACAACGTAACTGTTTTAACCCTAATTAGATAAATTTAAAAGACAAAAAAAATACCGTATATACTCGAGTATAAGCCGAGTTTTTCAGCCCTCAAAAAGG
>JANHJO010004708.1:23804-35928 GCA_032468235.1 Pseudoxyrhopus heterurus | reverse complement strand
GCAATAACACTATTTCTACAAATCAAAGTGCATTTAAGGAAAAAAAAAAACAAACCCAAAACAAACCACCTTCTGTGGTGCATTTTTTTAAACACATCCAAATGTAGAGTTACCAGCTCTTTTTTTAAATTCAAATTGCAAGAGAGGAAAATATATAATCATCCTGTTCATTTAGGATATAAATGGCTGGGAAACCTTAAAAGGATCCTCAGATGTAAACTATTGTGTGAAGAAAGCTACAGCAATTGTTTAAATTCAAGCCTTCTATTCTGCTCCATAAAACACAAGGAACAAAATAGGATGACTGGAGGAAAAAATAAAAAAAGAGGCAAGCTTCTAACAGAATTTGGGCAGCCAATTGTTAGCAAATAAAAGTGATGTCTCATTTAAAGTCTGACTTACAGCTATCAAATATAGCACCCTGAGATCTAAGATTTTGACATTGCGTGTACACACCAGCATTTTAAATATACTAATGCTTTAGCTATAATTCACTGTGCAGTTATGTAATTTTAGAGTCTGACTAGAATAATTTGATACTAGCACTTTTAAGATACAGCAGGCAAGTTTATTGGTGAGGCTGTGCCACTCATATAGTATTTGCCAAATGGGGACTTGACTGGGAGTACCCAGAGTAATGTTCTAATGGCACCCTTGTGAATGCAAACTGGTAACTTTGTCCTTGAGATCATAAGGATCTGCCTACTTTCTCTTACATCAGCCCATCCCTGTTTCCCCTGTGGATTAATTACCCCTGTTGTTCTTTGCTTCAAGAAGTGTGATGCTGACCACTATATTTGGGGAGTTTGCTGAGAAATGACACTTCCACCATCTCACCATCTCTAAAATTTGTAAGCAACAGCTCTGGAGGAGAAGGTAAGCATTACCTACTACCATGGCTAAGTTTTTAAACACCTTGTGCAGAGAGGCCAAAACATAAAGCAAAAAGCAAACACTTAAACTTCATAAGTAATTGCTGCAAAGATTTCCAGGATGTAGATCAGGGAAGCAGAAGAGAATTTACTCTAGGGCCATGCTAGGAGCTTCCCCAGTGGCTTAATTATAAATGCTACAAAGCGTTATGGGAAAAGAAGCTTACACTTCTGAAATGTTGCAAGAGAATCTAACAGTCTATCCAATATTGCCCCTGAATGTTAATGGATTTAGGACATGTCTCTCTGTACAGAAAGAACGTCACAGCTTCAGGGACATGAACCTAACACATTTAATTGTGTCACATGAATGCACAATTTGTCCTCAGATGTTGACAAACTTCCCAGCATCTCTCATTATTAGCCATGCTGGGTGAAATTGTTAGCAGCTATGATAAAGTTACACCAGGAGAGGTGCATATGTTATGCAATCATGCTGAAGTTATATTTCTGAGACCAAGAAATATTGATGAAGGTACAAAAATAGCAAAATGATTTCCATTTGAGCATTTTCCAAATACTTGTCAAATGGCCAGTGATGATATAGCTTATTTTAAAAAGAATTATTAGCAAACCTTAGGAGGTCAACTTTTTATCAACTTTCTTCATGCATTTGTTATTTAGTAGGTACATGCAGTAGGTGGAATTTTCTGAAGTTATTTTAGCAAGTGGAGCTTTTTCTGCAGAAAGGGAAAAGCATCTGATTCATATCCACATGTCAGGATGTTGTGAAATCACAGACATAGGTTTAATTTAAAAAATACCTACATGGTGACAGCCATTGCCAACTTTTCCACCAATTCCGATAGGTGTGATATGCAAAAATAAAAAATCAGAAAAAGCCATAATCACATAAAAATGCAAGACAATGAAGGCTTACCACAGTGCTACAAAGAGCAATTGAAAACTTACTAGGCTTATAAGTATCCTACATCTCTGATATCTTATACTCTTGAATAGTGTGCTAAACTCTTGTCTCTTAAGGTTCTCTGCTCCTTAACAGTAATTGGCCACAATTCAATAGCAAAAATACCATTTTCATCATGGCAATTCCCTTCTGCAGATACGGATAAAATTTCTGTTTATGAAGTTGTTCAGTTGAACCTGGGAAATGAAGGAATTATCAATCATCATCTCCAATTTCCAAACCACAAAGAAAACACATGACCAATAAATTATACACTATTCATATATATTATTTTATATGGTTTATTAGGTGGATTTTCTTGAATAATTTTAATGAGTGTTGAATTTAACTGTATACTAAGAGTCCTTGGGAAATATGACAGTATATAACAATACAGCAAGCAACTAAATTAAATAGATAAGATTTAGTTCCCAGCTGCCACCCTCTTATTTATTTGTAAGCTAACTTCTGCCTAAAGCTGATGAAAGCTGAGTATGCTGCAATCATGTAAGAATGTAATATTTGAAGATGTAAAACATATTATGAGTTTTTTGTCAGGATGCTTTCTTTTATTATAAGCATATTAAAGCTCTTGTAAGAAAAATATGTTGTAATTTTTCCTGAATGTTTGGAGGGTTTTTTTTTAAAGGTTCACTGTCAGTGCTTCTTGGTCTCTGTTATTTCATCAATAAAATGCAATGGCTTTGAAGATAAAAGGAATTATTTTTTCACACAGATAATGGGATCTGTGGCAATCAGAAGACAGAGAAAGGTTCATCCATATATTCTGCATAAATCAGATGGCAGGAATCAGTTTTAGAAAGATAAAGACTCTTTTTTTATGGCTTAGTTCCCAACAACAAAATCCCTTTTTAGAAAACAAAGTATGTGCAGAATCTTTGCACTGAATTGCTGGGTGAACTAAGAGCCATTCTTCAAAATATTTCCCAACCCTTATGCCAGGAGTCAGCTAAGAGCTTTCTTTAACTGGCTGAAAAAACATAGAGCAACATTATAGGAGCAAAGTAATAATTTCATTGACAAAGCTGTTCTTATGTTTGTCATGTTAATTTTGTTTACACCATGTGTAAACTTGCTCTGCGAAGAGCCTTTTACATTGCTTTGGAGCTATTTCTTGGCAAACTCCATACACTAACAAAAAAGAATTCACTACCATATAAAGTATACATCAGAGTCATGCCCGCCCCTTTCTTCTTTCTGGAGCTTGTTCAGCTTGTTCCTCAATCATGACTCAAGGCTGCAGTCCTACACACATTGCTAGGGAACTGGGATAGCAGAGAAAGTCAAACTGAAATTCTACACTGTACATACTAACCTGGCATGACATCCTCCTGAATTCTGTGATTCACCACTTACAAAAAATCTACTTTCTCTTAATTTCAGTCCTCATCTCAGCAACACAGAGGGCAATATGGAGGAGACCGTGGACCTTTACCTTACAGGGGTGCTGTGAGAATTACATCTAATCAATGTAAGTAAGCCATTTGAAAAAAATATATATCCAAATTTAAAATAATAATCAGCACATTCCATTGAAGAAAGTAGGGCTTACTGTATTTTCAAGGAAACACATCTGATTTAAAATGTTTATAAATATAAATTATAAATATTGGGTAGGCAACAGTTTCAGTCATGGACACATAATAAGAAAGTGATGGGTGGATCTTCTGAATTCTGTAAGACCTGTTATTTGAGCTTATGGAAATTTACATTAAGGGAAGGCCCACAGCATTTCCTCTCGCTCCTCAATAGTTATTTCTTTAAAGTATCTGCTTTAAAAAATATTTCTAGGGTTGATCACATTTTTGAAAATGTGAAACAATAACTACAAAAACAGCCTGAGAAGCATGGGCACCCAGATTAAGTAGGTATAGGAATATATGCAATCTCAAAACCAGGAGCATATGTCACAGATTAATACTGTAATCGCATTACAGTGAAGGTAGAGAAATGAAGTGCCAGCTTTAATCAATACAAGCCTTCCTTGACAGAGCTGATCTTGCAAAAATAACACCGTGGTTCGCAGTGTATTCACAAAAAGAACCGATTTTATTAGTGCAATCCTACACCCTACTCAGAGGTCCCTTTCGATTCAAAGGGAGGTTTAGTCTCAGATAAGCAGGGATGGAGCTGTCGCCTAAACCCGACAAGGAGACGCTCGCGTAAGAGTGAATTTGTGACTCTGGTTATTTAAAATAGTGAGAACAAATGCCACTCAGTGATGCACCGATTGCACCACACAACTAATGGGAAGCCAGGGGCAGAGGAGAAAGGACGCGAATTGCATCACCGCAAAAAGAAGCCAAAGCGCTCCGAGGAAGCTGGAAACTGGGAAGAGCTTCCTCCCACTCAAGACCGGCTAGGCGAGGGAGGGGAGGACCAACGTCACAGGCTGCGACGCGCAAGAGAGAGGAAGTACTGGAAACACGTGTCTGCACCGGCCAAGGCTGTCCTCTGCTCTTGATCTGATGCTTCTTGCCTGAAGGCAAGTAGGGAGTCGGAAAGGTAAGAGCGAAGTGAAATTAAAGCAAGCGGCTGTTTAAGGACCCGGGACGGAGAAGCGACACCAAGAACTGCACTTTGGTTGCCTCTTTGCAAGAGAGGCCACTCCATTCGCCACTCTGGAACCTTCTTTTGAGTAAACATGCTTTAAACTTTACAAAGGGGAAATTACAATCTCCAGCGATCTCCGAAGGAAAGCAGGGCTCCGGCAATTTTATTAATTTTAAAGAACGGGGTGGCAGCAAGGGTAAAATCGTGAGCGCAAACGGTGGTCTGATGCAACACAGAAGTAGTCTCTTGTGCCTATTTCCCCCTCCCCCTCCAGAAGCATCTATTGAAAAGGTAAATAGGGAGAAATCGTTTGTAGGTCACAAGTGCAAAACAGGCTGAAAAATGGAACGTGAAACGTGAAAGTGCAGATTTAAAAAAAAAACAAGAGGTGGATAAAATATGAAAATCCATGCTTTCTTTCAGTCTGGAGTTTTAAAAGGTCTTTAGTTTTTAAAACTTCTATATAATTGCATATTAAAAGTGCACATGTAGAATGTTGTACCTGGTCTGTTGAAAGTCACAAAAAACCCCAAAGTATGTACACGCCTGGTTGTCCAACCTTTTGGCTTGCCTGGGCCATAGTGAAGAGGAATTGTCTTGGGCTGCATATAAAATATAGCAGTATAATATAATTAATGCTTATAAATATATTTTTTGTTTTTGTTTTAAATTTGTTGTCTTGTGGGCTGCATTACTAGCTGTCCAGGGCTGTATGAGGCCTGTGGGTTGTGGACTGGACCTGCCTGATCTAACAGTTACTCCCTAAAAAGCCCAGTTTATTGGTATCCCAAAACAAATCATGTTCCAAAAGAGCAATTGGTCTCAAACAAATACTCTTCAGAATTCAGTCTGGAAATTTAGCAAAGCAGTTTTTCCAGTTGTCTTAGAGACATTGAAAGAACTCTTATGAGGGAGGAAAAAAGTTTTGATGACTTCAGGAATTATTACTGCACAATCTTTGTGGACTGCTATCTGATTCATCAGATGCACAGAGTATAGTGCTGAAATAGGAATATTATATATGGACACAGCAAAAAGAAGACAAATGCCAGACAATTTTATGCATGGCTTAGCCACTGCTAATGCTATAGAGATGAGTCTAGCTATTTCATCTGTTATAAATGGTATGTTCTCTCTTGGAGAACAAAAAGGAGAAAAAGGCTCTTTAGCAAGATTAGTTGATTGATTATGTGCCATCAAGTTGGTGTTGACTCTTAGGAACAACATAAACAGATTTTCTCCTTGACAATCTGTTCCTAACCTAGTCTTTCAGCAGTGTAACTGATTCCGTCCACCTTCTCCTAATGTCCTCTTTTCTTTCATTCCACCTTTCCTAGCATTATTATCCTTTTCCATAGAGCTAGGTCTTTACATAATGTTTGTAAAGTAAGATCATTTAACCTGGTCATTTGGGCTTCAAGTGAGAACTGTGATTTGTTTTTATGATCCATTGTTTGTTTTCATAACTTTATTCTTAGATGTTTTCTCCACCACAAAAGATCATAAGTGCAAATGCTCTTTCTATCCTGTTTCTTCCAAGTCCAACTTTTCCTTCTATAATGTGTCATACTATTGCTTGCACAACTCTGATCTTTGTACATATAGACACATCATGGCATTTAAATATATTTTCCTTCAAGAACTATTCTAGCAAGTACTGGTCTGTAGTATATTTCTTTACTGCTTGTTCCTTTAGTGTAGAACAGGCCTGTCAAACTGGGCACCCATGGGCTGGATAAATCAGGTGCAGGCCGCACCCACCCCGGCTCCGCAAAGGCAAAAAACATCGTGATACATCATGATCCGGCCTGTGACACGATCGAGTTTGACACCCATCGTGTAGAAGATTGATCCTAAAAGGCAGAAGCTGTGTACCACTTCAGTATCTTCACTGTCAGTTCTAAGGCCTGTTTTCATTAGGTTGGCCTTTTATATGTAATCTTAGTCCCATCAGCAAAACATAGACTATAGATGTTTCTTCCTCCAGTTTCAAAACCATATTCATCTTTTTCCAATCCAGCTTCCCTTTATATTTGTTCAGCAAACTATTGTACAATGTCCTTAATTTCTAAGAGGATGGCCCATTTACTTCTACAGTGAATCAAGGGGAAAGTTGGGTTGGTTGGTTGGTTTCTGAAGATCCCTCATTCTAAGTTGCTAGTTTTATCTCTTGATAAAATGGCATATAATTCCAAGGGTGTGCACCAGGAGAAATTTGAAAGACATTGATGTCTTAAATTTTTTCAAATATTATTTTATTTATTTATTTTATTTTACAGGATTTATATACCGCCCCACTCCCGTAGGACTCAGGGCGGTGTACAAGATAAAAACATATAAAAAACAATTTTATTCCATTAGACTAATGGGATTCTCTTTCTGACAGTTTTTTTTTCTTTCCTGGCACTGTATAGAATCTTTAGCAAGAGGAAAAAATCCAGGAATCACTGTTATATGTTCAGTGATATTGTTCTTTAAGGTACTGCAAGGTACTGTACATTATATCTTAGCATTACCATTTTCTCTTTCTGTTTAAAAACAAGAAATGTCCTTTATTCCTGTTGTTTAGCTGGCAAATTACTTTTCTTCCTCCCACTTGTTTCAATGCCAAGAAAAGCTTCATTTGCTTTGTAGCTATGGTCAAGAAGTTCTTAGTAGTATAACAACAAAGCCTTTTTAAAATTGGCAATCCTTTAATACTCTAGCAGAACCTCCTCATTCAAAGAATGCTTTCATGTTACCTATCAATTAGTCTTGTCCCATTGTTTACTTTTTTCTCATTTTTTAAAAATTTCCATTAGCATGTAAAATCAGAACTTAAGTTAATAAAGTCAGAATGCAGATGCATAGTCTTGCATTAGCTTTCCAACTCTAAACTGCATTTGGCTGTAATTCTGATTACTCTCGTGTTGGAAATACAACTCTACTTATGAGAGTACTCCTGTTCCTATCTAAAGATCAAATGTATGAAGAGTGTAATTTAATGATTACTAGATTAAGCATAGGAGCCTCGTGAAATTATGACTTAATTTTGGTGGTCAGTTATGTGCTGAGATAAAAGATCGAATGGTGATGCTGGCTCAAGAGCTCAAAGGACTTTTTGTCAAGTAATTGCAATGCTCCAAACCCTTTGGAATAGACATGGTGATTTGCAAGGTACAACGTCCAGTCAGGCATAACACTCTTGCATTATTAATCCTCCTTCTCCTCCTATTAAAATTTTATAACAGTGTCATGTGACCTGAGATATTTAACATGTAAGTGAAAATGAATAAACACAAATAATTTTTTGCTACCGGTATATCCCATAGTGAGTTTTTTAAAAAGCTTGTTAAAATTCAGAATGTACTGTTCTCCAATTTTCACATGTATCTGAAGAAGCAGCTTCTACTTAAGTCTACCTAATCCGAGTAGGTAACTCGATATACCATTCCCCCCCCCACTCCACACCACGCTTATGTGACTTTCTTAACCATTTTTTGCAACATTTGCAGCCACTTCCATTTGTAAAATGAGTTGCACTCTAACCGGTTTGAGGCGGGAAATATGCTTCAATGAAAAAAGAAAAAAAAACTTCCCCCAGCAAAGTAAATTCAGATTCTGCCACATGATGTTTGGTATTTATTATTTTATTTATTTATTTTATTATTAAAATTTATATACCGCCCTCTCCCAAAGGGACTCAGGGCGGTGTACAAAAATAAAAACCACATAAAATACATAAAACAATGCTTAAAACCACATTCACGCACCATTTAATTTGTATGGGTATGGTCCCATTTGCTCTGAGTACAGTTCTTGTGCCTCCTTCTCCCAAATGTTAAATCATCTTCCTGTATGAATGTATGCTAGGTGTCAAGAATCTTGTTCAGAATTGCCAGACCTTGCAGGATAGTTGAAAGCTTTATGTTCAAATCTTTTCCCAGGAATTTGCTATTTTAGGGAACCAATTTGTGAGGTGTTAGACTGCAGAATATGTGCTTCTGCAGGACAATTATCTAAAATGACTATTCATAGGAACCTGATTCACATGTACAGAAAAACTGGGATTTAAATATGCATTCCACAGACTTTGGACTCCCCAAATATTATATAAGTATAAATATTAGATAGCCTGCAAGAGACTGCTGCATCATATGCCAAGTTCTTACAGTGGAAAAGACTGGATTTTGGACTTCTTGATAATATCGAACTAAATTTGAACCACTCCAGCTGTTAGATTACTGATTTCTCCTGTGAGTTGCTTATGTTAAAAGGGCTATTTAGGATTGTAGGACAATCAGTCCTCTCTAGTGAACTGTAGTCTACTAGAAGGGAACTGAGTGACTGATATTTTCCCCCACCCCCCTGCCTTTTAAGAGAAAAAAAAGATTGTTTATATTTCTTCCTTCTGTCTTATTATACCTTCTAATTTTTATTTTATATTTATTGTTGTGTCTTGCCCAATGGTGGTCTCTAGATGCTGTGGACTATAATCCCTATTCCTGGTTTTTATTCATTCTTTGGGGTACTCAGGACTTATACACCAAAATACCTGGAGGAAAGCAGTTTAGCAGATTCTCCAGGAATTAGAGCTACAAGTGGGTAAGGTGGGTAGGTGGCAGGTGACAACAAGAAAGAACAACAAGAATTGAAGTTGAGTAAAAGGGGTTTCCTGCTTCATTTCTATCCTGCCTTTTTTCTACTGTAGTAATGAATGTATGTTCGCAGGTTTCCAAAGTGATCTCCCTGACAAGCATTGAGCAGGCACAGCCTGCTTAACTTTAGGAATGAAGCTGTATCAGGTTGCCTTTAGATCATGATTTGGAACTATGGAATGATGCTTTATTTGAGTTGGAGATGGGGAACTTAAATGAAATAGAGTAGTTGTGAAGAAGAAACAAGAATGATAGGCTAACATAAGGAGAAGCAAGGAGAGATTCTGAAGTGTGTTTGTTTCCTTTTTCCTTAGCTGCAAATAACCTGCCAGTGACAACATTATCGTGATGAGTTTTATTGAATATGGAGATACGATAAAAGAAGGGGACACGGCAATTGTCTTCTTGGGACATGAATCGATGTTTCCAGTGAAGGTGCAACATGGTGGTAAAACTCAGACTAAGTATGGTGTTATTAGACACTCAACTGACCTCATTGGAAAGAAGTATGGTTCCAAGGTGACCTGCAGCAAAGGAGGCTGGGTGTACATCCTTTATCCAACCCCAGAGTTATGGACTCTGAACTTACGCCACAGAACTCAAATCCTGTATTCAACGGATATCTCTTTAATCACCATGATGCTTGAGCTGAAACCAGGAAGTATAGTGTGTGAATCAGGTAATGGGACATGACTCACTGCAATGTTGTTGCTTCTTTTTGTTTTTTTCTATCAAAGGTTTCTGGTACAAATAACAATTGTTTATTTTTATGTATTCAATTTGGATGCTGTCCAACTCCAAGTGACTGGCAGGAGGTGTCCCCCAAAATAAAGAGCAACATAAAAAAAAACCTACAACAAAGTAGATGGGAACAAAATACAAAAATAAATACAAGAAGGCAACTCAGACAATACTCCCAATACTGCTTTTCAAAAGACAACTGGACTTTTTTGTTTCTTTTCCTTGAAAACATTTCACTTCTCATCTAAGAAGCTTCTTCAAGAAACCAAGAAAAAACCCAAGAAACTCCGGTTGCCTTTTAAAAAGAACAACCATGACCTGGATGATTGAGAGTTTCCATAGACCAGCAACCCAGATAACAAACCAAAACAAAAAACATCGTAGAAGGAGGAGTCCCATGCAACCTACCTCAAAGCCTACAAGAATAGCCAGGTCTTCATGGCTTTTTGGAATGCTCTCATGGGGGACCTCATTCCAGAGGGCAGGCTCTACTACAGGGAAAGTGGGTCCCAAAAGTTGATACTGGGTGAACATGGGGACCCAGGGTACGCCTGCTTTGCCAGATGGTCCTGGATAGGAAATAAACCACAAGAGATAGGCAGTCCCTCAGATAGCCAGGCCCAACCATATACAGAAGCACATTGGCAACTAGTACAAATTGGAAAGCAGGGGGGTAATATGGGCAAGCTGAGGCAAAGAGTGAGTGGTAGCTACGGCCAAAAGGATCTTTCACAGCTCCATTTGGTGTGCCAGTGCACCCTTTCCTACATTAGTCAGCTCTCCTGCCACTTACACCTATGTCACCTCACTGCTCAGCTACTGCAGTGTACTCTGTATGGAGCTGCTCTTAAAGACCACCCAGAAGCTCCAACTGGTCCACATTCTGGATAGAGAGGACCATTGGTTTGAAAGAGGCCATTTATGTTAATACTGAATAGCACCATCTCTCTTCTGTCTACAACACAGTTCTTTCAGCAATTCCAAAAAGATTCTACCCCCATTTACATTGTTACAAGTGACCCTCAGGGCACAGATTAAACCTTCCAAGTGGCTCCAAGAGCTCTCAGGGAGAATGCTAAGACTGGAAGAAATATGATCCTTCCATCCCCCCCCCTGCCCCCCAAATCCTATCAGAACCAACCCCTCCATTACCCCCACCATCCTGCCAGAACCGATGAGGATTCTTGGATGAGAAGGGAAAGGTCTTATTCTCCCTCAAGGAAAAAACAATCAAGCTGCCTTTTGGAAAAGCACCTTTGAGATTGTGCTGGATTGATTCTGTTTTTTTTTTTTTGAGTGGATGATTCCACTATGGAGTGATCCAGAGCTTGATCCTCTCTATTTTAACCTTTACCTGAAATTTCTAGAAGAGAGTATGGATTGCATTATCACTAAGTTCATGATATCCAGTTGTATTTCTGCACCCAGGGGAGGTGCAGGAGATATGGTAGAAGTCTTGATCTGGTCCTTGAAAGATATTGGAGTCTAGGTCGAGAAATCAAGCTCGTGCTTAATCCCTGAAATAGAGAATATCTGGCTGTTTAGAAGCTGACTGACCCCAGGATAATTCCAAACTGAGCTGTGCATCTCCTGAAAAAGCAAGTTCAGAATCTGGGTTCTTCCTAGAATCAGAATCAGAATTTTTATTGGCCAAGTGTGACAAATGGGAACCATGACATTAAGAGGTTTGGCTCAGCATTGGCTGCTGCAGCAACTATAAACTCTCCCAGAATTTTGGGAGCACATAATATCCTGTATACTGTTGTCACCTCATGTGGGACTATAATTAGTCCCTCTAATTAGGCTGTCTTGAAGAGCATTCAAAAGCTTCAACTGGTACAAAATGCAGCAGCTTCTTTGGAAATGGATGAGCACTGTTACAGTCACATACTACTTTTCTGGAGGAGATGCAATGATTATCAGTTTGCTTCTGGCTGCTATTCAAGATGCTAGATATAATTATAACAACCTAAATAGCTTGGGATCTGGGTAACTTGTAAGACACCCAGTAATTCCAGCAGAGAGAATCCACACCCTAGTAGATAGAAGGAACCCAGAAATGAATATTCTTTGGTAGGGTTCTTTGGATCAGCTTGCTACATAAAATGGCCACAGACCTTTAAAATTTTCTAAGAAGTAAAAAATAGTTAAAACATTGGTTTGTTGCAGATCTTTTGGGGACTGAAGGATTTGATATTTAAAGAAGGAGGGAGGTTTCCCACAGGTTTTCAGGTGAGGAGAATGCTGTGTGGAGTATAGGATTATTCAACATTTATGGATGCTGCTATTCTCTCTCTCTCTCTCTCTCTCTCTCCCCCCCCCCTCTCTCTCTC
>JANHJO010004704.1:704584-718076 GCA_032468235.1 Pseudoxyrhopus heterurus | reverse complement strand
AATGTACACTGAGAGCTTATGCACCGGAGACACACACAAATTCCTTGTGTGTCCAATCACACTTGGTCAGTAAAGAATTCTAATTCTAATTTCATTCCACCGATGTTCTGTTACAGCTGCTCACGATCAAAACTTCAGATTAAAATATGAATCCTGAGGAAATCAAAGAGGAATCTGCAATGGTTCCTTTCGAAGAGAAGAGATATGGTTGTATGTCTATATCTATCTATAGATAGTTCTCGACTTACAACCACAACTGAGCCCAAAATTTCTGTTGCTAAGTGAGACATTTGTTAAGTGAGTTTTTCCCATTTTACAACCTTTCTTGCCTCAGTTGTTAAGTGAATCACTGCAGGTGTTAAATTAGTAACATGGTTGTTAAGTGAACCTGGCTTCTCCACGGACTTTGCTTGCCAAAAGGTCGCAAAAAGGGGTTCCACGTGACTCCCGGACACTGCGACCGTCATAAATACGAATCTCTTGCAAAGCGTCTGAATTTTGATCACATGACCATGGGGATGTTGCAAAGATTGCAAGTGTGAAAAACGGTCATAAGTCACTTTTGTCGGTGCTGTTGTAACTGAACGGTCACTACAGGAACTGTTGTAAGTTGACTACCTGTACTAAAATAAGCAGGCTCAAAAAACCCTCCCCAAAACCCGGTGTTGAGCTTGTCTCTCATTGACTGCACTTTCTGGATAACATCATGGAAAGGCTCTATTGGGGTCTTCCTTTGACTTCCTGGTCTAGCCAATAGAAAACAATATTTTAGGTCAAACATAATTTGTTAAAATATGTTAAAATAGGATACAGTAATTGAGGAATTCCTTGTCACAAGGGCAACTAAATGTATCAATTATATTTTTTGTACTCTAGGGAATTTCCAAAGATACGGAAAGTGAATGTTAACTGGTACCTGACTGGTAGAAGGTAGATAGATATACATATATAAAAAGGCTTCTCCTTAAACAGAATTGATGATTTATGTGCTTCTATTCCTAACCCCCTCTAGTGTGAATTATGTAGTAGTACATACAGGCCCTTATCTGGATCCAAAATAAGTCACAATTGTAGGAAAAGGTACTTATTCTGCCTGCAATAAATTGATTTTCCTTCAGGGGTGATGTAATTAAAAAAAAATCATGTATATGCCTGTCTAAACTATGTATGATAATTTGTCAGCCAAGAGATGTTTAAAAAATGAAGTTGAAAACTAGTTATCTAAGCACAAAGGCTAGTCTCCTTTTTTCCCCTCAGGAGTAGTTAAAATAATCAGAAGATACAAAACATCTAATTTTTAAATATCAATAGAGTAAGCACCAGAATTCCATACTGTAGTTGCTTGCAAATAATGCAAAAGTGTTGAATTTTTTTTAAATGGATAAATCTTATGATTTTAAGGCCAGCACCTTGATTTATGAATTAAAGCCTTTTCTGGCAATTTGGTTGAAGTAGTAAGAGATATTACAGAGAAATATTAATTTTAAAAAAGGTTCCCTTATATTTTGCAACATAGAATAAGTTATGAATTGAAGTCAGTCCAGTTATTTGGATTTAAATAGGCAGATTTCCATACTGTCAAGGCAACGATTAATTTTATGTTTTCAGAAGAGAAATAAATACCTTTGTGGCCATATCACAGATTAGTACTGTTATGGGAAGATTCTGTGCAACTTGCAAATTAGCCTACAGGATAATGAATGTTTCAAGCAGATACATGATTGCAGCTAGCCTCTTTCAAAGTTATAGCACTGAGCAAGATGAGACATCAGAATGTTACTGAATCTCTAGGTAAGGATACTGATTCTATCGACTCTGATTTTCATCAAATGATCTGTATATTATAATGCATTTGCTGTTTATAAAATCCAGTGTTTATTTCCAGTTTGCTAAAAGGTGTGAAAACCAACAAAACCTCTCCAACAACCATGAAATTAAAAGTAATACCGTACTTGTTTACATCATTCTAGGAAACAGTGAAAGACCGACTTTTATTCTTCTTTCAGATTTCTTTAGCTTGGTGCTTTCCAGGTGTAGTTGGCTCTTAGCCATGCTGGGGACGATGGGAATTGTGAACGGCACTTGGCAGATATTAAGATTGAAGAAAGCTAGGCTAAATTACACCACCTGAATTCCACAATCTTTGTATCCTTCATCCAGTTTTGTGAATTAAGTAGCAAGCACACATTGTGGATTATCACAAATGGAATATAAAAATTTAGATAGCTTCATACTTGTGTTGAGAAATACTTTTTAAAGAAAACCTTCAACCTAATGACTCATATGTGAATGCAGCCATTGGGGAACCTGAGCTCTTAGTTCCAGATAGAAAATCAGCTTTCAGTTGTTGATGGGGATGCCTCAGAATGTGGAAGGTTGACAAAATTTGGATCCAGGAATTTTGGTAACTGATGCTTCTATAAGCCCATAAGATTTTGGTAGTGATGATTTTAGTAGTGATAGATTCAGAGCCAAGATTCTGTTGCGGATGTTCTGCAGTTCTAATGTTCCTTTGTTTTCCATCAGTGCAAGATTGATCAAATTACTTGTGTGAGAAAATAAATAGTGTACTCTTGTCATTAAGCAACTGTCATCAGTGATAAATCTGATGAATATAACATTGGTATGAAGTTCAGCCATATCCAGGTGATTTATAAAATATCACACTGTTTTCTTGAACTATCTTCTGACACCAGATTTTCTGCAGCAGATCAACAAGCCTATAATAAATCAAAGGAAAAAATTCTTAGTGTTTTGTTTAGAGGAGATTGATATACATACAGTACTTCAAGAAGAAAAACACAAAATCAGTATCACCAGGCTGAATTGTATCAGTTCAACATGCAGGGATTCTGTGCTTTAATCTGCTTATATTATATACTAATATTTGTTTGCTGCTATGGATAAGAATATGACTTCTCTATTCACCTTAGCATGTTGATTTTATGTCAGCAGGAAGCTTTTAACACACGCAGCCATTTAGTCTGAAATGGCAAACTGTACTAAGTAGCTTTTATTGTACTATTTATTTCTGTACAATTTATAAGGCTGCTTAACTCCATCGTGGTTCTTGGCAACATATGACACTGAAAACAGCATGAAAACAATATAATAGAAAAAGATATTTGGACAAAGTATTGAAACATCCCCATACATTTTCAGTGGCCTCATTTTGATGTTAAAACAGGTAGGGTAAAAAATTTGAACCCCGTAGCATCCTACATTTCAGGAGCTGTAGGCACAAACTTTCCCACTAACACCATAGCAACTAACCACAGACAAAGGAGAACTACCACAATATGGCACGCATTGTCAGTTCCTAAAGGTGGTCAGGTATTAACCCCTCTTGGCTCCACTAGTGATCATCAATAATAATCACTATTGCTATCTCACTAATGTGCCCCAGTATGAAAAGTGATTGAGAAGGGTTTAGATAATCTGATACCTCCAGGATCATTTGAAGCCCCAGCCTGACTGCCTACAGTATTCAACAATCTTTTCTACAAAGAGATGGTTGGAAAGTGGATGAAAATCGTTCTGGACTGTTGAGTCCAGCAGTGACTTAGGAGAGGGGCACACACCACCTCTTTCAAAGACAGGCTCAACCATCACCACCTCACTGACTGACACTACCACATTAGATAACCTTCAAACCAATCATTTTTATCTCGAGTATTGAGTTCTAAATATAAAATCTCTGCACAGCATACGTAACACAGTGGCCAATCTCAAATGCATTATCATAATAGGATATACACAGTAAACATATAATTCCATATATACATTATCTAATGGAAAAAAGTTCCTGAACATATGCAATAGTCTTTGTTGATGACTTTTACTTACTTAGTTATTAAATTTATATGCTGTACTGATGTATATGCCATGCCTACATATATATGTCACCAACAAGACATAATTTGCCCTGTAGTTCACCGTTGCAAAAACAACATGTTAAAATTTATAGTATATTGAGAAAGAAAGAACAGGGTTTTAAACCCCTAAGAATTTTATAGTACAAACCTTGACTTCCTGTCTTTCTAGGAGAGTTTCTGTTCCATTCTGATCCATCACACGCGCTGTTGTGTCCCTGTTGCCTGGAATGTTAGACTTTTCATTCTCCCATTTTGCAAAACCTTTATTCTTTCCAGATTTACCATGGAACCTGGATCTCATTTTGGGGAATGTGTGTGATCCTGAATCACCCCAACCTGGTTCATTCCATAGTGGTTCTGTCTGAGTTGCTTGACTAGTGGTTACCCGCTGGAGATGAACTGAAATCTTCTGAGAGCAGCCGGTTACAAGTGTGATTGCTCTGCTATCAAGATCCTGATTTTGTGGGGTTACAGTGGGGAATTTAAATACTTCATCTTGGACTGCAATATAACAAAGTGCAAATCAATTAATGTAAAGTACAAATATGGAACAAATGCTGGCTAGATAGCAAATTAGTTTCAGCTAGGAAAAATGAAAACCCTCTCTGTAATTTGAAGTCTTCTTTCAGCACTGGAAAGTATATACCGTGTGTGTAATTTACACAATTTTTCTTTAAGGACTATATACACATTTCACATCCCACAATTTTGATAGAATTAAACGCTATTTTAGTTCTCTCCATCATACTGGTAAATCAGAAAAGTTTTAATTATTTCCGCTATCTGGTTTATTCTAGAAGTGTGAGACCACAACTCTCAGTATGACAAAACCTACAATAAATACTCCTAGCATATACAGCATAGACTTGGGGAAGGCTGACCTACAATAATCAATAATTAAATATGTGACATTTGATACAGAAATCAAGAAACCTCCAAGTTGTCAGCTTAAAAATCAAACACTTAAACTCCTAGTAAGCAAATAATCCTACCAATTTCTTCAAAACCAGCTAATCGCAGTTAATAATTTTACAAAGAATATCTTTCTTTCAAAACCGTAAATAGGTCAATGCAGTCAATAGCATTAAATATCTTATGTTCAACCATGATTTGCACTATCAATCTAGATAGCGAGCAGGTGACATTTTGAAGCTCCACGTTGGCATCTACCATAGGGGGAAAAAACCTGTTTTTTTCAAACCCATGAAATGTTTTGCTATTTTTTGTTCTTTTCAGGAAATTGGAAATCACATTTATTTCCTAACTAAAGCAAAGTTGCACAAGTAGATTTGTATTTCATACTTTTTCTAACTTATTTTCCACATCTGATAAAATCACATAAACTAAATCCAAGTCTATAAAGGCTTAATTGATAGGAAATTATCCTTAACATATCCTTTTAGGTATCTTTAAGTATTTATAAGCTATCTTCTGGGCATCCACACAGATAGAGTTTCCTGAAAGAGGAAAAAGTGGGAACTGAACTTTCTTGTTTTTTTTAATTTCCTTGAAAACATTTTGCTTCTCATCCAAGAAGCTTCTTCAGTTCTGAATGATAAGTGAAACATTTTTGAGGAAGAAACCCCCCCCCCCCAAGAAAGTCCAATTGCCTTTTGAAAAGCACCGTTGGGACAACCATGACCTGGATGATCGAGAATCTCCATAGACATTTTCCAAGGAAGTGCATTCTACAGCAATGTTACCTGTCTGTTATATATAAGACGTTTTTAAGAGACTCGTCTGCAGACCTTAAATGTCTGAACAGATACATATTAAGATGGCTTGACTCTCTCAGGGACTTCCTAACAATGTAAACCTTTCAAAGATAAAACCAGTGTTTTAAACCACCATTTCTTTGACCTTTCCAAAAGAGATCACTTCACACATCAGATAACTATGTTGGAAATTATTTAGGTGAACATAAGAAACACAAATAATCAATTACTGTTGTGGCATAATTGACCCTAAACAAAAATCGAACTCTTTGTTTCAGATACTGGGCCTCATTTCAGCATACTTGCAAGCAGCAACTACACAGATCCTCTTATACCGACAGCAAGAGTTCCATATGAAATGCGACAGTGATGATAAAACTTGTATGCAATCTCTAAAAGACTTTTGAGTTGCTGCCAAGTACAGATGAGTGCCCTGGTATAGTGATGTATCCCTAGCCAGGAGTGGGAGAATTGGAATCATCAACTATGCAGATTGAGCCCTGTGAATTTTATTCGGAGGGGATACCCCATTAAAATAATTTCAGGCTTTCTTACGCAACTGTGCAAGCTAAATAAGAGGGTCATCTCAAATAAGAGGGTCATCTCAAAAACAAAAGCTCTTTATTTTATAAGGACAATAATTAGTGCATTCAAGACACTAATTTCAAATACTGTTGGGGCATGAAAAGCATGGGTTAAATAATGAGCCGTGAGATATGGTGTCTCTTACCTGCAGGCAGTGATGGACTATTGGGCAAAGAACCATGACTGCTGTTCAGTGAAGTCCCCCTGGCAAATTTCCTACAAGCTAGAACTAGCAGATCTCTGCACTGTTTATGGCAGTTGGCACCACAATCTGGAGTAGATCAGCAGCAAAGGAATAAATAATTAGTTTTAGTAAACTGCTACTTCCAAAATGAGGCAGGCCAGCATAAAATTTGCATTTGTAAAACATTTTCAAAACTCAAAAAGTAAAAATCCTAGATAACTGATATATGCATGGTAACAGAACATGCAGTGTGACAGTGAAAGGGGTATTGGGCATATTCCTATGCCTACTGTATGAAATAATGGCAGACATATTTGCTCTTTCCAAGTTTTTGGCACTTATAATGCAGCTTGAATAGGTTGCCAAAATGGTACAAATATTGCTATGGAGAAAGCATGTTTGGAATCTCATGGGGCAGCATGTAATAGGAAGTGAAGAAGAAACTGGTAGGAAAAAAAGGGTTAAAAACTCATATATCTACTATCTCTTCAGTCCAAAAGTAAGAGTTCTACACATAGATTTATTCCTTACTTTAAAATCTCTTTCTCACATTCCCACTTGTCTCAGAATATTAATTGCTTTCAAATAACCAATCTCTCAACTGCATAAGATCAGTTCATTTTCAGTATAAAAATATAAGCAAAATAGACGGCATTGCAAGGCGGTTAAAGTAAAGCATATTTGAATCCCAGTTAATTTAATGGGAGTTTAATGCCATTAAATGTTAGTAAGAGGAACCTGTGAAAATAGCAGACCAACATAGGTAGTCTGGCCTATCAGTATTTTGACAGCCTCAACTGTTAGACCATGTGACATCTGGCATGCTATTTCCCCTCTTAAAATGCATTTTCCCAATCCTGACTACCAGCTATTTCTGCTGGTCATGGCTCCTTTATACTGTCAGATGTAATGTATTTTTAATGTCAGCTGCAGGCTGCTGTTAAGGGAAGCAGCATACTATCTATATATGTTGGGAAAATTAAGTCATGAAGTATTCTGCATGGCCTCTAAAGCTGAGCAGAAAGATTATGCTCTAGTTTCTTAATAAGATTTATGGGTGAATGCATGGAAAATTGCCTGGAAAATTGCCTGGAAAATTGCCAGGAGCATGGAAAATTGCCAAGAGGCAGGCCAGTCAGGCAGGTGAGAATGCTCCACTTTTCTGTTTCTCCCAAAGAACTAGTGGTCAGGAGTGGACTACTAGTTAAAAGTTATACGTTTGCAGCATCAAAATTGGACAATGCTGTAATTTGGAAGCGTAGCAGAGGAGTAAGCATGCATAGGATGACATTTATTCAGATTAATCTGAATGCAAAAATGTATTGCATGGCATTTTGCCAGCAATAAAAAAAAAACAACCCCTAGAAACGAAATGGCTATGCATGATTTACAGTACCTTTGCATTTGTAGCCTTGCTTGATTATACCCCAGAGCTGTAATTAAAGACAAAAGAAATAAAAAAGAAAGCCGGAAGGAACACAACCTCCTTATGAACGTAGTAACAATGGCTACAAAAGCACAAACAGGAAATTACTCCACTCAACACCCTTCCTGTTAGAAAGAACTATCCATTCAACTGTGAGACTTTGCCCACACATTCCATTGCCTACGAATGAACCAGCACAGAACTGATTCAACAGATCACACAACTGTTTTCCCAGTGAATCAGCAGAAGATTCTTCACCAGAGTCTGTTTCTGCATTTTGGTTAAACCCATTTTCAGAGACTTTGATGCACCATAGAGTTTGGTTTTGCTACACTGCAATAATATTGAAAATAGACACATATAAACCCAACAAGGCTGCAATCCTGTACTGAGTTATCTGGAAGAAGGCACACTCAACTCGGTGAGGCTTCCTCCTTTCAGTAGTTTTGTATAGGACTGCACCGTTCAATTCTGTTATCTTTAATGATAAACTCCCGAGTCTCCCTGATGGGGATGAAAGGCATTGTGCAATCATTCTGCTTTCCCCTTATTATAGTTCTAGAACAGAGGCTGGATGTGTCACATGCTGGCCACGCCCCCGCCCAGTTTAGCAAAGGGGAAAAAAGTCCCGATATGTCATGTGACGTGGCCGTGACGACGTGAGTTTGACATCCCTGGTCTAGAAGTACTAGAAGATCTCCAAGGTCCCTTCCAGCTTGATTCTGATTCTGATTCTGATTCAGTCAGACAAATGGAAAACAGCAATAATGGAAAAATAGATAAATGAGTGAAGTAAAACCAATTTAACCACCCGTAAAACTACATGGAGACACACTCAGTCAACAAAAACCTGGCCTACTCTTTCGTATTATGTTTGTGCAGTATGTATGTATGTGTGTGTGTGTTGAATATTATTCAGGTTTTAAAATAGGGCAGGATCAAGTATGATGGTACCATTATTTATCCCTTAACCCATCTTAGTCTTCCCATCCCACCACTGTATACTTACAAATCCAGCACAATGTTCACAGAAAGTTGGCTTAAGATAGGTCATCTCTTGGAAGTTATGTATAAAACCTGGTCCCATTTTACACTGTAGCTGTGATTTAGCTCTTAGGAAATATGCCATCATTTCTCCTTTGCTGATAAGACCATCCCTGTTTTAAAAAAAAAACCAGGAAGGGAAGGGGAAATCCGTCATCACGTTACAGAAAACAACAGAATTCTGGCTCTTTTCCCAAGGAGTTCATTTCTCCAATTTCTGAAAGGTGGTACTTCAACAGATATGGTGTCAAAACCTTCTGATACTTTTTTGGCCAAGTTCCAAGCAGAAATTTGCACAGGAACACTCCTGCTGGCAGAACTTTGGATCCAACATTTCACATATTTCCCCCCAAACAAATTGATCGGGGCAATGCTGACCATAAATTACTTTTCCATATATTTTCCTTGGAAACTAATGAATTCAGGGTTCAGACTGTGATTCATCCATCCATTTGTATTAAATGATCTGAGACAGGGGTCTCCAACCCTGGCAACTTTAAGTCTGGAGGACTTCAACTCCCAGAATTCCCCAGCCAGCAAAGCTGGGAGTTGAAGTCCTCCAGGCTTAAAGTTGCCAAGGTTGGAGACTCCTGGTCTAAGAAAAGGTACTGTAATGCAAAATAGGAATACAGGTAGTCATTGACTTACATCCATTCATTTAGCAATGGTTCAAAGTTACAGTGGCCCTGAAAAGAAGTGACTTTTGTCCAATCTTCACACTTATGACCATTGAAGAATCCCTTATGACCATTGAAGAATCCCTGGTCACGTGGTCAGAATTTGGGCGCTTGGCACCCAGCATGTATTTACCACAGTTGTAGCATCCCAGAGTATATGATCATTGATCCCCATTTGCAACCTTCCAAGCCAGCTTCCGACAAGCCAAGTTGATGGGGGAAGCTGGATTCACTTAATGACAGTGCAATTTATTTAATAACTGCAGTGATTTGCTTAACAACTGTGGCAAAAAAAAAAGATCATAACATTGGGCAGAAGTCATTTAACAATTGCTTTGCTTAGCAACACAAATTCTGGTCTCAACTGTTGTCATAAGGTGAGGACTGCTGCCTGTATAAGTCATCTGTCCCTTGGAGTATTGAGATGATGACTGAGAAAGAGAAAGACTGGTACCAATCCTGACCATTATAGAAAAGCTGGAGATAATTTAAAAGAAATGAATGCTGCAGGATCCAATCTGGGTTGGTCACCGGGATCAGAGGTTTAGTCTCCCAAGCTTTTGGACTTGTGTTAGAGTCCATCCTCAGGGAACTTCTCTCTACTAGAATGTGTATCCTGCAACATCTTGGGACATGTATATTTGCCTTCCTTCATGAAATGAACACCATTTTTTGCAAGTATATTCAGAAATTAAGATTGCAAATTTGTACACATGTAACTCAGAATATGCCCGATTGAGAAAATTAGGACTTACACTTGATAAATGTGCATGTACGTGGCAGGGCCTAGCTGGCTTGGCTGAGTTCCAAGAAAGCTAAGCTAGGCATAGCAGATTAGTAATTGGAAAGGAGATCACCAGGAAATACCAAAGGTGAAAGTTACAATTGGAAATAAAAAGAGCATCTTGAAGGAAAAAAGTATAAACTCCGTCAAGCCTTAGAAAGCCAGAAAGTGAGCCGGCGGGGTGGGGGAGGACTCAAGGATAGCATTGCCCTTAAACATGAATGGGGTTGCATTGAAAATAATACCAAGAGCAGGACACTTACTGATCTTTGTCTAATACACAGAATGAGTCCAGAAAAGGAAAATTTGCTGCTATACTTTCAAAGTCTTCTTGTGAAATATAGCCATCATGGTCATGGTCATAATTCTTAAAAACAGACTGAAGATGCAAGGAAATAAGAAAAAGAGAAGAAAATGTCAAATGATTATAGACAAAAAAGCAGAGGCCTGCATCCTAAAATAAAAGCTCGGTATAGGTATTAATACAATTAGCAGCTGAATAAAAAGAGGTGCAGTAAGTTATGGTTATTATTAATATTAATATTCCATCTTTATTATTTTTATAAGCAACTAAAGGGTGTGAGCATATCTAATACTCCTTCCTCCTTCTATTTTCCCCACAACAGCAATCCTGTGAAGTGAGTTGGGCTGAGAGAGACTGACTGGTCCCAAGTCATCCAGCTGGTTTTCATGGCTAAGGCAAGACTAGAACTCACAATCTCCTGGTTTCTAGCCTGGTGCCTTAACCACTAGAACAAACTAGCTCTTTTATGCCTACCATAACTCATATAGAAATATCAAAAGACATCACAGGGGATAGAATTAGATAATTTTAGATCCTGGTCTAAAGAACTTTGAATATCACCCCTACCTACAATACACTGTGCCATGAAATAAGGAACAAGAGAGCAAAATAGGAGAATCCGTATTTTATAATACAGAATTCAGTCACATTATTAATTCATTTTATTTATTGATTAAATTTACATGGCCTCCCATCTCATACAATGTGACTATGGCAGCAAATAATACAACCAACTATTAAAATAAAACATAAAAACCAATTATTAAACAAGAACAAGACTGGGAGAGGATTAAATTAAATATGGGGCAATGTTGGGCAAATTCAATCTAATATGAGGCAAATTCATCCAACCTTTCCCCCAGCAGGCTCATCTATGCAACCTGTCCCCAGTTCAACATCAAGTTCCTAATCTGATGCCTTTGGAACTGAAATTTGGCAGGGGTCTTCTAGGTGCAGAGTGTTCTCAGGATGGTCTGGAATCTGTGAAAGTCACTTCCCACAAAAAACCCTATCTAGATTCAACACTGCACTCTTTAGGCACTAAACAAAAATTAACTTTTGTTAGGGTATGCTACAATGCTACATAGAGAAGCTTCATGCAACTATTTGGTCCCCTAAGATAAAACAGCCAAGGTTGGAATAGTCAGTCTTCTATTTCAGAAGCTCAGAGTTCCATTGTTGTTAATTGGTGGGACAGGAACTTGACAAATGCATAAACCAAATGCCACATATTCTTCAGCAGGAAAATTGTGTGCCTCTATAATATTTAAGAGTCAGTTTGGTGCAGTAGTTAAAGGCACCAGGCTACAAAACAGATGACTGTGAGTTTTAGACCTGTCTTAGGCACGAAGCCACCTTGGGCCAGTCACTCTGTTTCAGTTAGGAAGGAAATAATAGCAAAGCACTTCTGAGATCTTGCCAAGAATACTGCAGGGACTTGTCCAGGGAATCGCCAATAGTCAACCCTGACTTTTGTGCACATGAGTGTGTGCACACATGTACACACACATCATGCGTAATGACATAAACTCTGGTTTTGTACATGAGATTTCAGATTTGGAAACTCTACTGAAAGCCCTGCTTGTTTGTGCATGTCCTAACATTTTATTTAATTAGATGCTCTATGAAAATAAAAGTTAATTTTACACCTCAAATACAATTATAATCAATTAAAAACCATTGCATATGGTAGAATGAATTAGAGAATACAGAATATTCATGCATTCGTGAGATAGGTGAAAAGATAGGGAAATAAATTGGAATTCTACTGCCAATACTCACATCAACTAGCTTTTGTATATGTTTATTAATAACACTTGGGTCAGGTTTTGGTATTACACCAGATGCCCACTCAAGGGGTACTCCTGGCTTAGTAGGGGTTGTTGGAGAGGTAGGCTGTGATGAAAGAAAATAGAAGCATTTTTTTTTAATTTTCAGTATGAATGAAGTGCAGGAGCAACTGATTTTCTAGAAGATTTCTGAAGAGCTTTTTTTTTTTAAGTACACAGAGCGAGAGAAACACACACAAGCCAAAGTTACAAATTAAACAACTACATTTTGCATAATAGTTATTTCTTATTCAGTCTCTACAATTGGGATGGGGCCACCAGGATCATCCAGTTTAATGTTCTGCAATGCACATTAAAGCCAATTAAGGGGTCTCAAAGGTGCTTCAGAACTGAAGAAGCTTCTTGGATGATAAACGAAACATCTTCAAAGAAAAACCAGAAAGTCCAGTTGCCTCTTGAAAAAAAAGATCTTTGGGACAATCATGACCTGGAAGACTGAGAATTTCCATAGACATCCTTAAGGGGGTATCCAGCCTCTTGAAAATCTCCAGAGGTAGAGAACTCATAACATCTGGAGGTAAGTAGTTCCACTTTTGAACTGAGTCTACTGTCAGGATTTTTACTTTACAATTAAAAGAAATCAAAACACCTGCTACTTTTATCTATTATTTCTGTTTCTAGATTCTATGACCATGGAAATTCCTATCTTCTTTCTTATGACAGTCTTTTATATGCTTAAACAGTGACATCATGTTTATAATGCTTTTAAAAAGTGTCATTTATTTATTAAGGTGTGTCTTGAGAAATTACATTTCTGAGATGTTACAGCAACAATCTCTAAAATGTAAGGCAGATGTGGGAAGGTTGTGTGGGAGAATCCTTGCTCTACAGAATTAATGAAATGAAATGAAATTCTCTTGTTTAGAGCTCTTAGAATTAGCAATCTAGATTTAATTCAATAGAAAGGGCATACTGAGCCTCTAGAAAAATTTCAAAAATACAATGAAAAAATAAAAATAAAATAGTAGGATATAGCAAATAGCAATAGCACTGTATTTATATACCGCCTATCAGGGCTTGCAACCCTCTCTAAGCGGTTTACAATGTC
>JANHJO010004704.1:664879-687111 GCA_032468235.1 Pseudoxyrhopus heterurus | reverse complement strand
TTCACAGCCATACATTGCAACTGGGAAAACCATAGCCTTGACTATACGCACTTTTGTTGGCAGGGTGATGTCTCTGCGATGAACTAGATAGATCAATACAAATCTCTGCATAAGAAACTCACTTGAAGTTATGATGAAAATAGCTTTTACTGACTGTACTTGGCTGACACCCCCCATTGTGGGCACCAAATTAGCCATTCTTTTTCGTTATCATAACCTTTTCCCATGATAACCAATATACAGACCGATTTTTCACATGTGGCTGTATTCAGCCAGGCACAAGCAGCATTTTATTAAACCCTTCCATTAATTTTCATTTTGGTCAGTATTGCAATGAAATGCTTTAATTTGGCCAGCCTCAAATAGTTCATAATTTCAGCTTGTGGGGAAACTTTGAGACTATCAACTCTGAATTAAAATAATATTAAGATAAAATATAACTACACTAAATGAATTAGTCCAAATGCTAAGACTCCAAGCCACGATGAATGCAATGATATGCAACAAGAAGGGTTAATACACTGCACACAGTAAATTAAGAGGGAAGTGGTTAGATGACTTAAAAATATATTTAAGATTTGTACCAAACATTTTAATGCAGGTATTTAACAGTTCATTCAGTGTTGCAGCTTTTCCAAGTGGGTTGGACTCCATTTTCCTTTGATCCTTGTCAAAAAACTGACGACACTTTCACCACCGCAACGAAAAGGAGGAAGGGCCCCATTCAATAACTGTAAGTTGCATTCTCCGTGACCCTCCAAAAAACTGTGGAAAGATGATAAGAAAGGATATGTTTACATCAGGATTTATAATTCAGTTCATCTTTGCAGAAAGTTAACAGAACTGTCCAGAACTTTGGATTTGATGCCAAAAAGATGTTGCAGAGCGCATGGCAGTTTGAATGTAACTCATCTCTCCAAGTCCAAGCAGCTGTGTCTTTTCTTGTTGCTATCCCATGAGCTCAAGATAAGATGCAGCTGCTTTAAAGAGTAACAGACAGCTGCTATGTTTATTTTTCTAGCACCTTTTGGGAATTAAACCTGAAACTGCATAGTTGCATCTCAGAAACAGTTTATGCAGAGCTTTCATAACTGACAAATGTGTGAGAATCAGTTGGGCAATAGCTCCAAAAGAAGACAGCTCTGCCTTCCTGATGGATGGTTTGCTACAACTTTAGAATGATCATTACTCACAATTGTTAATAAAAGCATAATAAATGTTATTTATCTTAATTGTAAGCTGCTTTGTGAATATAGTTTGACTCAGCAAGATATAACTGTTGTAAATAGATAATAATTGTTCCTCCAGTTTGCCCAGACAAAGAAACTGCTGAAATACAAGTACTAACAAGAAAAATATATTTCTCCTGCTCTCTCTTTAAATTTAAAACACAAATAATCAATTTAGGTTGAGGGTGAAATCACTGTATTTTTTCATCTGAAATATTTATATTCTATTGAAAAAAGTTGGCAAACAGTTTAATCAGTATAAAGAGATATCAAGTGAAGTATTGTAAATAATAGCGAACCTAGCGGTAGATGAAATAAAACATCAGATATGAATAAGGCGCAATAGCAATAGCACTTAGACTTATCTACTGCTTTACAGCCCTCTCTAAGTAGTTTACAGAGTCAGCATATTGCTCCCAACAATCTGGGTCCTCATTTTACCGACCTCAGAAGGATGGGAGTCAACCTTGAGCCACTCAGGATTGAACTCCTGGCAGTCAGCAGAGTTAGTTGCAATATTGCATTTTAACCACTGCACCACCACGACTCTTATAATGTATAACTGTTGTATTTGCCAAGCCCACTTTTACTATTAAAATCTCAGAATCTCTTTAGAAAACAAATTGGTAGAGATAAAAAGCACCTATCAATAAAAACAGCAAAAAACCCTGAGATAATCATGTTTATGAAGAATTATTACATTGATATAGGTTTATTGTTTCCATTCAATCAGGATTCATCATCAGAAGATACCAAGCCCCACCCCCAAAAGAGGTTATACTAGGAAACAGGTATCAAGCTACATTGAGCAACTCTGTGCTATATTTAGGGCCTGATCAGCAATTTCAATAAATTACATGCATCTTAATTTATTCACCCAAGCCATTTTTGGAGGGACTGTTCACCATGGACTTAGTTCTTTCATTATAGAGTGGTCTCATAAAGGCACCAGTATATGATGATGACAATAGTATTTCCTTAGCACAATTATGCTTTTTCCATAAGTGAGATTTAAATTATAAAGACTCTGTTTTATACATTTGTATTTTGTTGTTATTTGTATCTGTTTAATATTCCAGTTCTGGAAAACTCATGCAGTATTTTATAGGGTTTCTCCTCATTTTATCCATATAGCCATAATCTTATCTTCCAGTGAATTCCATGAGTGATAAGGTCTTCTCACACTTCTGGGTCTTCTCACACCACGTTCAACTCTTAACTATTGCAATCCATGTAATAACCATGGATTACCATCCTCAATCAGACACCTTCCCAGTCAACATAGCTATGTAGAGTGCATTATAATTCAACATGTTTTAATGTAATTAGATGGGGAAGGTTACTGTTGCAGATAAGATTCATCAGCAATACACATGATTGTCATAATGCAAAATTGGAATTGAATTCACGTTAGAATTCAGACAAGGCTCTCTCATATTTGAAGAGATAAAGACAACTTCTTTTCTGCACCAACTTTAAACAACTATACCACCTAAATAGGAGTGCCTACTTTTTCTTTCTGTTGAAGATGCTTTTTAGAATTTCTACATTTCCATAAATCCGGCCAAAGTTAAAGACTCTGCCTCTCAAAAGAAAAGCTGGCAACTTCACAGCCAGTAAGATTCAGGATGAGGCTGAATACCTGAACATCAGAATTTTGAAGTTTGGGGCTATATTATGAAGTCCCAAATTCTTGTGCATACTGGGACTTTCCTGGAGGCACTCCCTGCCTGGGCTCAACATCTTTATTGTACATTCAATGCTTTGCTTGTATTCTAATCTCTGTAGTTTAGAAAGATCATGCCTTCACTTTTATTTGACCTTCCTGTTAGTATTTTGTTTCTACTGTTCTCCTCCCACTAATATTCACCTGTCCATTTACAGCAATTACATTAACACCTTCCATGTGAATGGAAAATCCATTAATTTGTCTGGGAACTCCTAAATGTGATTTCACACATTCCTGACCCCTGCTGCTATCTGTTGTTCACACACCGGTCTCTCTCATAGAATTCCACATCAATTAACTCACAGAGTTACTAAGGGGAGTATACTATATGCTAAAAAAAACACAATTTCACTGACATGAACAGAGAAAGTAAGAAGCAATATAGAGTCCTATGTTTTCTGCTAAAGGCAAAGGTCTCCTGAATCTTGTGTGTGTTTTCACTCTCATTGGCCAAAGGGAGAGCGATCAATGATCAGGGTACTAACTTTGAAATTAGAAATAACAAAAAAAAATCCCATTGTTTTTCACTGGGAAAATCCACTAAACTCTGTTCCTTATTTACTTTCCATAATAGTTTAGAAGAGGGCTATCTATCTGGTACTGAATATCCCCCCCCAAACTACAACAAAATTCCTGGGGGGAAAGTTGTAGACATGAAAGATTTGCTTTGGGAATCTCTTTAGCTAAAAGGATTGAAAAATGCATGACTGCTTTTCTGTTTCCTTTAAAATTAATCTGGTTTAAGATCCTGGTACAAGGAGGGATTTTCATTCCATTTTCCCCAATTTTCTACTGAAAACTATTCAATTGAAGTATCTTTTTGTGTATACATATGTTTTCCCTAATCCAGGCAATGTATTTCTGAGAGCCTCCTCATCTAGAGAAGAATAATCCTAGTTCAGAATACTCAATTATCAATGGGCAGGCAAAAAGTTTTAAAATTTATTGGTGGCTTGCTAGCTCTAGACATAGAATGGTTGCTGTTTTTCTACTATTGCAATAGAGAAACATTAGCTGCTGAAAACAAGAAAAAGACAGAAGTAATTTTTGAAAGGTTTTGAATTAATGCAGGAAAATTGTGAGACTATATCACTTATATTCATGGAAAGAAACAGAATGCAATCAGGTTTCCATACAGCAATGGAAATTCCCACACATAAAATCAAGTACTAGCATTTAAATGATGGGCAATATAATTCCTCCAGTTAACTGGGAGATCTGGATTATTTATTTTAGTTGTATCCAGCCTTTATTATTTTACAAATAACCCAAAACAGCAAACATATCCAACACACCTCCCTGCTCCTATTTTCCCCACAGCAACAACCCTCTGGGGTGAGTTCAATTGAGAGAGAACAACTGGCCTAAGGCCACCCAACTGGCTTTCGTGGCTGAAGTGGGACCAGAACTTGCAATCTCTCACTTTTAAGTAGGTGCCTAAACCACCAGTCCAAACTACACCTATCAAATAGTCATTTATACTTAATAATCATAACTGTGGATTCCTTTGGATTGCCATGACTTTGGTTGTAAAATCAACACAAATATCATTCCTGTTCTTCCCTTTTCCAGCGTGACAGTTTCATGCTTTACTTTCACTTTTGCATTCCTGAAATAGTAGTCCAATCAAAACTGTCAACCTGGACAAGACAGGAAATCATCTGAGCCTCTAGAGCTTGCAGCATCATTATGACTACAGAAATTTCAAGGGCTTTGCATCTACTCGTCTGCTAAGTGTAGAAAATTATTATACTTATTTTAAAGCAAAAATGTAGCAATGGAAGTAAGTTCAAATGCCACCCATGATCATAAAACGCAGAAAAGACTTATCACAGGTAGGAATTAAATTTGCTGTGTTAACTAGCAGTAATCCTGGTAGGGTGGCTTATTTGCCACATTACCTTCAACTGATCATTTCAGTCCCTATAATTCCAGCTCCAAGGGCAACCTTGAATTGTTTCATTGAGTTAAAAAAGAACATCAGGACCCAAAGTCCACCCAGGGAGCATCCTATTTCTCACAGTGGCCAATCAGAGGCTCCTAGAAGCTGACAACAGTCCCAAAGACAATCAGCTTTCCTCCTCCCCCTCAGACTTTTAAGTAAGTTATGCATTTAGTAAGACAACAGAGTCCTTATCAAGAACTTAAGCAAATTCTAACAGCTAGTAGCAATTAAGGGACTCCTTGTTCTGCTACAAGTAGTTCTATCCTGGCAATCCCAATAGCTATGCAGACAGGAACAATATTTTTGGAAGCCTTGTCTGGCACCATGATACATGATAGCATTTGTCTGCTGCATTTTTATTAGCCCAAAGTCAGCAATGTGTTTTCCCCAGATAGCTGCCACTGAAAAGTGGTGAGCTGCTTTAAACGGGTCTCTTCTAAATTGCCATAGAACAGCCTCAGTGTTATACAAGGCGCTTGACATCATGAGCCTCTTCGTGACATTGTAAGGAAACAAAAGCCGGCACACCATAAGCAGGACTGCATTCTTGTAGCTTGTTTTGTGGGAGGAAGAATTGTACAAGGTACAGCTTCTCCGGCAACAGCAACACTACTACTACTACAACAGCAGCTGCAGCTGTGAGTATTCCCTCTTTAAAGACACAGCATCTAAACCGCACATGGCAAGCCAAGCCAAATACCCTTGAAAAGCAATTATACTGTAGTTTAAGCTAGCTTTATTTATTTTTCTTTCAGTGAAGCAAAATAAGCGAGCTCCGTGTATTAGTTAAGGGTCTTGAAGAAAAGATTGTTTGTAGAACTAGATCCATGAGATAGCAAGCTAGATTTCAACTTTTACAAGAGAAGCTACAAGAGAAAAAGAAGTATTCCTGGCTTTAAAAAAAATGCAAACACATTCCCAACCCAAGGACAACAGGGAAAATCACTTACTGTACTCAGTTTTGCAGAGGTATTCAACACAAACATCTCCCTTCTTTGTCCAGCTGCCAAGTGTGAAAGCAAAAATGAGCAGCTGTTTCCTTCAAGCTGGGGCTGCGGCTCTTACTTAACTTAGTCACATGCACCCTTTGATAAATCTCTTGGTTGTGCCAAGAGGTCAGACTCCAACAATCACTCTTCTACCCCCATTTAAACAACAAACCACTTTCTTTTCTTGACATCAATCTTAGCAAAACCCATGTGAGCAGAACCTGTGCTACAACTCAAAATTACAATTCCAACTCAGCCTTTACAAACCATAAACATTAAATATAAAATAGATAAGGTTCCTTATCTAAAGGCAGGACCAACTATGATAGAAAATAAAAACATTGCATTGTAGCTTAACCTGCACATTTTGTTTTTCCATCTGGTATTACGGTAATCCTGCATCATTGGCTCAGTTTGTGGACAGATTACAGCAAGACCTTACTAATTACATGATCTCTGACTTTTTTGGGGGGTGGGGTGGGGAGAATTCCTTTAATCAAGGCTCTTTTAATAGCTCAAGGAGCACCTTTATTATAATACATTTCAGTTTAGTTTGTTTTTAATAGCTAAAATTAAAACATATTGTCATTTAGCACAAATTTAAATACACATAAAATACACTAAAAAAATCAGCCTCCCACAATCCCTCCAAAGTTTCTACCCCAGCAAAACACAAATTTGGGGCTAACCCATTTTTGGTGACATCACTATCAATCTCTGTCCTGGCAGCAGATTTTAAAAACTTTTTTTTAAAAAAGTCAGTGTGGCCTTAGCTGTAAAAATGCCCCCTCCTCTGAATAACCATTGTTCAGTTCCCCGAGGCATTAGAAACTGGGCTCTGCAGGATTTTTTTATATAGTTGTGCACTTGGACTGGAATTTTAAAAAGATCACTTTTAATTCTGGGTGGTGTGTTTTAGGTATTCATTGAAATGTTCTTTCATGGAACATGCAAATTTTGTACAGGTTAGCTTTCCTCTAATTAAAGTTAGTTTTCCATTATTACTGGAACACTTGCTTTTGCATGTATAATATAGTAAGATGTCTGATCCTTTCAACTGTGTCGTGAAAAGAAAGTGGAGTCTGGAAAAAAAAGCCAGTTAATTTCATTGATTCAATTCATAGATTAAATGGCAGGTGATTAATTAAGTATATTCATAAATCCTATGAGGATTAAAAAGGTTTCCCCACCCACTCATTAGAAAACCCATAAGAAAAGAAGTCAAAATGAAAGAAAGAATGATGGCCATGAGCTTTTTTGCAGCTGATTACACTTCCAACTGAAAAACAACTACAATCTCTGATTCAGGCTTTATGTGACAACTTTGCACATTCTCTACCTCTTATAGAAGGTGGTGGGGAATCAGCTACAAATGATGCTAGAGGAAATAGGTTATCTGGACCCATTTCGTTTAGGCTTCAGACCTGCTCCTGGGGTAGAAATACGTAGCACTGATTGCTCTGGGATGTGATTTTTACTGGGATTTAGATGAGGGAATGCACCTTTGTGGTCCTTTTAGATTTTCCAGTGGTCCTTTTAATCCTTTTAGATTTCTCAATGGTGTTCAGTACCATCAACTATGATATCCTACTATAGGATATAAGAGACAAAATTATTATTAGCTAGTAAATAACATGGCTTTCTTGTTGTTTCTTTCCCTTCGGGCCTTCATTTAAGCACATATGGATGAAATGTTCAGGTTTTTTTTTATGTTTTTTTGTGACAGCTAAGGGTTTCAGAACACCTGATCCTTTGCTGCCATCCAATGGTTGATTGGAGTTTTGCAATCCAGGATGGAGCAGGGCAAAAGGTGAGTCCTAGAGCTGGAGCTACATGGAGAGAAGATGTTAAAAAAAAATCCAGGCTATCCAGCATAATTCTGGACATCTGAGCACTGTAAGTATTTGGTAACTGAGCAGTGTGGTATGATACCCATAATACACTGGCCTCACTTCATCTATTGTAAAATACAGATAGTCCTCGACTTACAACAGTTCCTTTAGTGACCATTCAAAGTTACAATGCACTGAAAAAAGTGACTTATGACCATTTTTCACACTTACGACCATTGCAGCATATTTCTTGTGAATTAAATTGTGTAAAAAAAACTTAAGGAACAAAGATTGCAACTGTATTTACAGGTCAGAAAAGCTAAAGAAGCTCAGAAAGCTACAGTATAAACAGACAATTATGATTCTTTGCACAGAAAATATGATAGATGTTTATTTAATTTCTATACCCAACTGGCTCTTGTAGATAACAATCTTCCTAACACCTATGCGGATCTATCCAAACATGTTCATACTGTATTTAAAATGTATTATTATGAGTCCTGGGGAAATGCCATTTTTGAATGGTTTCACTTCCTGATTAGGAATGAGAAAAGATAGCCTTTTTCCACAAGTGCTCATAGAAAAATCTGCATTTTGAATTTGGAGCCTTTACAGATCTGATATTCAGAAGGAAAAAAAAAACTCTTCAACATTTTGGTTTCCATTTCCTTTTTCCTTTCTGAAATCTGCTTTATGTATTGTGGTTTCAAAATGTGCTATTATTTCATTATGTTTGTTAGATTTGCTTACTTTCTGCCAAAAGCATGGAAACCCAGGTTGCTTTTGTTAAATTGAACAAATACCTAAAATAAGTAAGATTGTTTTTCTAATTACGGTAGTTTGATATGAGAAAATTTTGTCCATGTTTTGCATCCTATATAGGGTACCTATATTAAAGTTTGCAAACAGATTAGATGAGAAGCTAGTTGGCATCATAATCAGTGATGGGTTTCCAAATTTTTTCCTACCGGTTCTATGCGCGCGCTTTGTGCATGTGCACAGGGCTCAAATTCAGACCTCTGCCAACGCTGGAAAGCTGCCTGAACTGTTTTTTAGCTCAGCTGAGGCGCAGCAATCAGCTGAGCTAAAAACCAAGGAAATATAGGAGAGGTAACAGATGGGGACGGGGCCAATCAGAGGTGGTATTTGCCGGTTCTCCAAACTGGTCAAAATTTCCACTACCGGTACGCCAGAACCGGTCCAAATTGGCTGAATACCACTTCTGATCATAATGCACTCATGAATCAGTCTGAAATCTTAGTGAAAACATGGACAAATCCATGAAGTTTTTTTGGTAACATTAATATGATCAGAAGTGGCTTGCCATTGCTTTCTTCCTTGGGCTAAGAGAGAGTGACTGTCCCATAGTCACCCAACTATCTTTGTGTCTAATGTAGGACCAGAACACAGTTTCTTGCTTTCTAGACTGCTATACAAAATGGATTTTCTATATAACAGTGCCATCACATAATTTACTAATAAATTTTTATTGGCAGAAGTCCCCACGAATGCCCCCCAATCTCTTAAGTTTATCAAGATCAACAAGCATGCCACAAAATAGACTATAGGCTTTCAGGCCTGAAGATAAAAAAAATCAGGAAGAAAAGGAAGAAGAGGAAAACAATATTGAAGTGGAAAATTAGGTTTGATTTCTACAGTTATAAATTCTGCAATTAAGGTGAATTTGGAAAATGCCATAAGAATCAGATTTGCCCTGACATTTTTTTCCTCCAAAGGATCCATGATGCAGAATATTTTTGCATTTTTAAGCCAAAATGAACATCTATAACATCTACAGACACACAAATTCTGCTCTTGTCCATTGTTAGCCTCAGTCTCACTGAAGATGCTAAGAACTCTCTGATGGATTGGTGAAAAAAGTGTCCCATCCATCATTTCCCCAAGCTGAGAAGAATTGGAGAGGCAAAGCAACAATGTGGGATGAAGGCAGAAAAATGTACCTTTATAGAGGATAGTCTTCTACATGAAAGACTTTGAACCTTTTACACATTAAGTTCCACCAGTAGGAAGAACAGCAGAGGTAAGTCAAGCACAAATCAAGCATTTATCTGATCCTCTGGTCTCAGTTTTCATTGTAAGGTGTATTGCATTTCTATTTAGTAAGGTGTATTGCATTTCTATTTATAGACATTACTCCCAAGTACAAGGCTACCAGATCTGGGCTACAAAGATAGCAGCAAATAGTTACCATTTCCTGATGGTCATCCAAATGTTTGCAGCCTAGATTATGCAGCTTAGATTTATACACATAAATGAATACATGCACCTATGATATACAGTATGTATCACCTGTATCACTTTTGTTTCCCTGTTTTAGACATGACTGCCTTGATTCAAAATGACAACAGAGAAAGGCAAAAGAATAATGAAAGAAATGGAACTCAGTGAGACTGAAAAGACCCATTTCCATGAAAATGGAGATTTCAGGTAGAGAAATAGCTGAGGATTCTGGGTATACTCAGGGATATATTGAGAAATAAAGTATAAACATAGGGTGGGAGGAAAAATATTTTTTGTGATGCAAAAGGAGTATGGAATCATTACAAAATTGGACATTGTATGAACTGAATGGCGAGGTCCTGGAACCATTTTGACTATGGACTTTATGGACAGAAGTCATAATACTACAACTTCGATCAGGTCTAAGGGAGTGGATCTGCTAGCTGCAGATGATACAAATTGGTTCCAGCAAATCTGGAAAGTCTTCAGTCAGGGGAGGCTGATATATGGGGGAAAGTGTAATAACTTGATGAATGAATACAAGGAACCAATGAAATCTCAAAACCTTCTGGACCTGCTGTTAAATAGCAGGAGAATAACCGAGATGTAGAAGCTTTTGGAAGAAACACAGTAAGTTTAGTGCTGAGCAGAGTTAAACTTATCTCAAATATTTCATAATCTCAAAAACAGCTGACCTATTTATTTTTCAGCTAATTCTTCCATTAGCTGAGGGACTACCCCCTGCAAATTCTTAAGTAAATAACAAAGGCAGCTTTAGTTATATATCCTGCTAACAGTTACTGAAGAAAACATAAAAAGACTCATTGATAGTAGGCTTAAAAGTATTTGCAAGAAATATGAGGAGGAAAGAGGAAAAAAGGCCAGAGAATTTGTTTATCACATTTGTATCACACCCATCTTCTACCTAAGAGCTTAGCACAGCAAAATAAACTTATCTCATGTTATCTTCAACAATAACACCTTTTGAAGTATGTTAAAGCAGAAGTGACACAAGCATTGTGAGTAAAATAACAATTTGGTCCTGAATTTCCTTTTTTTCAAAGCCAGTGTGTTCACCTCAACTTCCCCAACCCCATTGCCTTCCAAATCCAGAAATGTTGGACTCCAGCTCCCATCATCCTAAATCATCACTGAGATAATGCCACTTATTAGTCAACACAATAAATATGTTGGCTGAGGTGATGGATATTATAATCCAACATATCAGAAGGCTGCCAACATGGTTTTAACTACTATTATGGTAGACTAGCTGGATAAATCCAGCCTACGTGGCAACAACTATGTAAACTGCAGCATTATCTCTTAGTTCCTCTGCTGTGCAGAAACAGCAACAATTTATAGAAGCTTCCATATATACTGGCTGTTTTGAAAGCACACAGGCAGAAAGCAATGCCAAGCCTGGGTCAAGGTTGAAGAGTCTTACAATGTATTCTGATCATTTTTCTTTGGGAAGGACATTCCCACCCTTTGATTTCTCATTCAAATATCAAGAATCCCTCCCAGCGTTTCTTTCAGTTTGACCTTAACTGTGTTAGTTCTTCTTCTATCCTAACTGGGGGGGAAATGTAACAATATACAGTAGAGATGGCATATTTCTTTTCAAATTTAATATTTAAATTTAATTCCATATTATTACATGATTTACCTCAACATCAGACACCAATCTGCAGTATGGTGTCTGCAATATCGACACCTATCTGCAATAACAACCACCCCAGAATAATTTAGCATTAGCACCCACATTTTGTCTGTTCCAGACCACAATGGGTTATTCAACAAACTATTTTGTTTTTGTAAATTGTTGTTCTGGCACATTTTCACTGTAGTGTCATTCACACTCCTGAGTGCACAAATTATCCCAAAAGACCACAGAGCATCCTAACTGGGATCTCACTTATCTGTGCTCTTATCACCTCTGATGTTAGTATTGTCTTCTATAGCTGCTGCCTCTTTGAAGATATTTGCTTGGGTGAGAGGTCAGCTGATAAACATTAGAGATAAACATTCCTTGTAAGGATATACAGTATCTTTGTCCAAGCAGGAGAAGCAGAGCACAGCAGAGTTGAAAAAACGTCCTCCGAATGTTGGGGCGATCTTGAAAAAAGTAACCCTGGAATCAGGTTTCATGGACAAGCGAAGTCTTGAAATCTGTCCGAATGTCAATGACACTGAACGAAAAGCCAGAGAAATACCAAATTGCTCACAGCTATACCTTGAGATTAGTTGTTTATTGTGTTGTTGTTGTTTTATCTAAATAGCAGGATTTGTATTTTTATTGCTCTGGAGTAAGAGAATAATCAGAATAATCAACTGAGGCAGCCCAGTTAATATATGAATGATCAAATATGTATCTTCTTAGTTTTTATCTTAGAAGAACTGGGAGAATCAGTAACTAAACTAATGAACAAAATAGATGAATAGAGAGAGAGAATATTCACAAGCTAGAACAACTTTTGTAAGAAGCTGAGACTGACCTTGAATGTGCTTCCTTTGATCCCCCCTTTGCTGTGACAATCAGAACCTTTGATCTCTGTTAGCATCTTGATGACCTCTTGCTACACAGACTTGCCATTGAGAGTGGACCTTGGGTGATCTGAATTTCAAATTGACCCTATTTTTACCTACTAACTTTATTATATGCACCTCAGGTTCATTTGTATAGCTGCCCATCTTATATTCAGTAGTAGCTTAATAAAAGCACCGAGTTTCACTCTCTCTATGGTTAGATTCAGGAAGATAGTAATAAACCATAGCCTTTTGTAAATCAACTATACCAAAGTTATTCACATTTTTTTGAGTTCAGACGTGATTAAATACTATATTATACCATGTTTGCTTAAGAGCTGTCCAAAATTGATCTTGGGCTCACACATGGTCAGTCATGATTGAGAAAAGGAGTATAGAAACTTTTGCTCCATTTTTTATTACCGTAATTACTGTTTGCCAAGTTGAGTAGAAGTGGAATTTTAGTATCTCTGTATGTATGTATGCATGCATGTATGTATGTACGTACCTTTTTAATCACATTTGTATCCCATCTCACATTCAATAGTAACTTAGTAAAAGCACTGAGTTAACTTTCTCTAGGGTTAGATTCAGGAAGATAGTCATAAACCAAGGCCTGAGGCTGGTCTGTTTGGGTTCAGATGTGGTTGGCAAAAAAAAAAAAAATCCAAACTCTTTCTGCTGTCCATATTAAAGGAGAAATGGGGAGTAACTGAATTATATAACTTACGTTTTTGTGGTTCTAAGGGAAAGAAAGGCAACATGTGCAACATTGTGAAATTTAATCTGAGAGTGATGAGGAATCAAAGACTAGAATATAAGCCCTCAAAGAATTATAATATAGATTGTTATCATACAAAGGGAAAATGAAATCCTTTTCCTTTTCATGTAATTCTCCATCCTTGGCTAACTTTAAAAATGTGTGTATGTGTCTGTGTGTGTATGTGAAGACTAGGTAATGTGGAAAAGAGTGAATGCAATGGATGGGAAAGTTAGAAGAAAACAAAGAAAGAAAAGTCTATATACGTACACCTATTTCTGCTCTAAGTTGCTCCCTTGCCCTCCAATGTAGTTTGTCTAGAACAGGGGTGTCAAACTCAAGGCCTGCGGGCTGTATCTGACCCGCAGGGCCGGCCTGGAAATATCAAAGGATCAGCCCGCAGTGCCTTTTGCAGCTAAAACAGGCCGCATGCAGCCCCCCCGTGCCTCATTTTTGCCCTCCATGGCCTCCTGCAGCACTCTGCCGGCCAAAAACAGGCCGAAAAGCAGGCTGAAAACGGGCCGGAAACTGGCCAGAAAATGGGCCGGAAACTGGCCTGAAAATGGGGCTGAAAATGGCCCAAACTGGGCTGAATACAGGCTGGAAAATGGGCTGAAAATGGGCCAAGAATGGGCTCAAAACGGGCCAAAACCAGGCCTGTTTTTGGCCGGCCGAGTGCTGCAGGAGGCACCTTATTTTTATTTTATTTTATTTTATTTATTTATTTATCAAAAACATATATAGATATGTAAAAGTGGAAAACATAAAACATGAACAAAGAATTACATATAAGTAATTAAAGGAAACAGTAAGACAGGGACGGTAGGCACGCTGGTGCACTTATGCACGCCCCCTTTAGGGACTCTTTAAGTATGGTTAGATTCTATACTTCTCCATAATGCTTTACAGCACTTTCTGGGGAGTTTACAACGTGAGCATATTTCCCTGAATAATCTAACTCCTCATTTTACAGACCTTGGAAGGATGAAAGGGTGAGTCAACTTCGAGCCCCATCAGGATTGAACTCTAGGGTGTGGCTAGAGTTTGCCTGCAATACTCCATCTAACCACTGCACCACCAGAGCTCAGGGCATATATGAGTTGAAAAGCTAGACGACTACTCTCAAGTACTGCTGGTGTTACTGATTGTGTCATCACTGAGTGTACTGCAAGTTTTCTGCTGCTTCTGCCAACAATGTGTCTAGCATGGCTAGACTTTGTCATATTTCTATTTCTTTACCTGCTCCATAGGCTACAGCTGAGTGCTCATAGCCCATTGCTGGTAGTTGTCACTTACTGCCAGCAATGCCAGTCTTGTGGTAGGATCAGTCGAAGGTGGAGCTCATGGTCAGTCATCTCACCTGCACTTGCTGACCTCTGCCTCATCACACATTAAGGATAGCAACTGCTGCTTGTTTCCCCCCACCATCAGGGTGTGCTCAGCAGGAAGAGAAATAAGGCTAGGAGACTCTACCAACCAATTTTCTTAACTTGTTTTGCATTAAAACAGTAAGGATCATATCACTGAGGCAGAATAAGGATCAGATATGAGGGAAGCATAATTTATGCCAACATACTTTTCCGTATGAAAAGTAGCATTCCAATGCTATCTGGCTGCACCCAAAGAACAAAGAAATGCAAACAAATATTTGGTGGGCATTCTGTTTCCTTGATGTTTAACCTTGATAGGATCCAATTCATTGCTTGGTCTTTGCTTAACCTTACCTTTCCCAAAATAATCTTCCACCCCACCCTCTATTTCCCTAGATAATCCGAACTGACGTCCTTTTGAAAGTGTGTGAAGGAGCTTCACTAACCTTTTAACACTTTTAGTCGAGATCTTTTATACTATAATATCTTAGGAGATTTCTGAGTAAGTTTTTTCCATATCTGTCCCTGGGTTTCACTTGAAAAGAATTCTAAAATGCTTTGCCTGGATTCAAAGACAGAAACTTAAGGATGTTTCCAAAATAAACCTCCTTTAGACTCTCTTCTTTTTACTAAAGCAGCATGTTGAGTTACCTTCCAAATGTTTCTCCAGGGCAACATGAAGTGCCATGAGAGAGGAATCTATTTTAAGTTTAATAAATTAAAATTTAATCAAGAAACTTATACTTAACTGATGATGGTGGTGGTGGTGCCCAGACTTAATTTATAGTCACTCTCTTCTACCCAGTAGCCTCTCTCCCATTTCATTCCTCTCTGTTCAGGAGAGGCTGGTGAGGGGAAAGGATGTCGCAAGGGACATTCATGTAGTTGAATTCTTCATTTATTCCATTACTCTCAATTTATCTTCTATGAATTCTACAACCACAGCTCCTTACCTCTGACATGGCTAAATGGTCCTTCTTTAATACACATTGCCCCTGATCAGATCCATGCATATGCCTCAGTACAAAGAGACTGTGAAAAAGCCCAAAATCAGCCTGATTTGAACAGTGGAAAGTCTGTGTTGATTAATCTCATCCACTTTGACACCCTTCCAATGTTGGACTACAGTGTCCATATTGCCAGCTAGCATGTCAGTTGTCCTGCTGGCTAAGGTTCATGGCATTTACAGCCCGACACAGCCCAAGGGCAGTGAGTTGGGGAAAAGTGTGGCATGACTTTTCAAAACACATGCTTGTGCTCTAATCATATCCTGTAGGCTTTTATTGTTTATCTTTAGGATTTTCTCCTAAGTGGGCTTCCAGAAGAAAGTGGCTGCTGGATTTACTGCTATACCTTTCTGGTTCTGCTATTGCTGGACAAACAATGAGATTTAAGCAAATGTATGAATGAAAGCAACTCTGATATCACCAGGCGAGACATTTTAAAAATATCCAAGTGTGATTAAAAGCTGGCTATAAATAAACAAGGAGCTCTCATGTGAAGTGGTTGAGCTTAAAGGCATCTGGATGACATGATGGAAAGAAAAACCTTCTCTAGATATGGCCGCAGAAAAATGTCTTGCAGGGCTCACACTGTAAGCAGAAATAATGTGCTGACTCCACAAAAAACAAAGGCATGAATGTGAAGATGTGGAGCACTTCATATTATCAGTGATTCTTATCTATGTGTGAGGCCATGGAACTAAGTGTGACAAGAAACAATAAAATATTTGATCATCTTGTTAGATGGTTAGGAGTTCAAGATAGTGTAAAATAATACTTTTCTCCAAAGAACCCTTAAGTAGAGCTATGCTGATGTCAGCCCCACTAGGTAGATCAGAAAGGAATTCAATTCCACAATAAGGTTGTAACTGAGTTTGGCTGTAATAACAGAATCTTGTAAGCCCTTTTCCTCCTCTTCCTCTTCCTCTTCCTCCTCCTCCTGGCATCTGTCTGAGCTACTGTTCTGAGCTTCAAAAATATTTTACTCACTTTTGCTGAGCTAATGGTTCCTGCATATTTCCTTCAAACTCACCTTGTTTACTCTGTACATTACAGGATTGACACTTATCAAAACCATAACAACAGTGTTACAACATAGCAACACAAACTTTTATACTTGCATGCAATGTCACAACGTAGGGGCACTGCATGCATCACAATGGCAAATCCTGGTTTCATTATTTCCCTGAATATTTTCTCTGCAACTGCCCTGAACCTCTTAAAGCCGTGGCTGGGCGCTGCAGGCCATCCCTCTTTCCATTGTCCCCTCTTCCTGGATCCCATTCCCACCCCCTTGTGTTAGTGAGGCTGGCGTCGGTCGTGGCCAGGTCAGGCCAGTGTCTCGGGGCGGAGAGCAGGTTGCGCATCTCCCCAAGCAACTGAGGCACGTCCAGCATCAACAAGGGCTGGAAGAAGCTCCAGCAAGAGTCAGGCACCAGAGATTCAGCCCCGGCCGCTTCTCCATCCCCCGCCGTCACCCTTACCTTCTCAGGCCAGGCGAGGGAGGGGAGGGCAAGGGCGAGGGGCAGGACCAGCCAGTCATGGGACAGGGAGCTGCAGCAGAGGGCCGAAAGAGCTGTATGCGGCTCTGGAGCCGCAGGTTGCCAACACTCGGTTTAAGCAGTTTGCAAAACAACTCACACCTCTGAGCAGTTGCTATGAAGGAAATTTCTTGCCTCCGAACACATTCTTCCCTTGTTACATGTAAGGGTCTTTCAACACTCATAATGGCGAAATAACCACATATCCCTATTTTTTAACCACCAAACTCTCCAGAGTTTAAAGTAAAACTCTCTGGAACCCAAGGCAAACTTCTCAGGTGGGTCCGCCAATGGTAAGACAGTTCTGTCAAGCCTCTCCTGCAGGTGGCAGAGATTGAGGGCAGAGGGAGAGTTACATGGATGCTTTTTCTTCACCCCATGAGGAACGCAGGAAAAGAACTGAGTCCCAGAGACATTGCCAGGACTTCTGAAGATGCCATCATTTGATTGGACCCCCCCCCCTGCCCCTTTCTTTGATTCCAGATGATCCAATTGGTCAGAGGAGGAGAAGGGAGTTGATTACCCAGCTATTGCCTGAGGAAGCAACTTACTTAGAAATGGCAGTGGGGGAAGAAAGTAGTCAGCAGCAGCTTCTCCCTCCTCCCTCCCTTCCACTCTGTTCCTCTATTACTCTATAGCTTCTATCTATAATGGGCTCCATGTAATCAGATTGAAAGTGTGAGGTAAATACTAGAAAACAATCCCATCCACGCTTGCAAGTACAGAGATAGCTGTACTTCCTGTTTTCACTATTTGTATAGCCCTGCAACCATCTAATCATGGTTCCACATTGTTATGTACCTGGAAAAAAACAGAAACATATCTATAGACTGATAGCAGGAATGGGACACTAATGGAGGTGGGGAACAAAAATTAGTCCACCAAGTCCAGGAGGCAGGATGAGGTAGAGTTCTGACCAGTAGGAAAACCAGCTTGCCTGACATAGTAAGCTTTCCATTTGTTTTTCCTATCATTTAAGATCTATTACAAGTGAACCAGAGATACATCAGTTCAGCAGCAGTACACCTGTAGAAGACAGTACAGGGTCAGAGCTATTTCTGGAGCAGGGAACAGAGCCTGTATGGATGGGCCCTCACACTAGCACTCTAACCCTCGTGCTTTTCATTTAATGAAGGGGCTGCTCTGTGCAAAACCTTTGCAGGAGTCGGCTTTAAAGGAAGAGATGTAGAAGTTCAGAAAGAATGAGGCTGATTTAACACTGTAAAGAGAACAGTTTGTTTGCACTAATATGTTCCCCGAAGCTCTTCTTTCAATACTTTGAATGACCCCATGAAGACAGAATTCCTTTCAATGTGCATGGTTTATATGCGCAACAATTCCACTCAACGGGATTGGTGTAGGTGCGTATTGTGCTCACATTATTTTCTTTCATCATGTGCCCAGAGTGGCCACCAGCTTTGACAACCAAGCTACCTAGCTTGTTTGCGACCAGTAAAATATTCATATCCATAGTGAGGGCATTTCTGAAGGGTCTGTTCCAATTTCCAATATCTATTATTCTGATTGGCCTACTTCATCTCTGTTATGTCTAATTCAGCCTTCTTCAAACTATGGTCATACTTTCAGGAACACGGCCTTTGGTGACAAGTGGCTGCCAGGATAGCAACATCAATGCCGACATGAAATGTTACCCATGCCATCTCTACATCTTGTGACCTGTACGGAACTCATTTAATCATCATTTTGAGGATTTTCCTAAACAGACTAGAGGATATAAATGCTTGGCTTTGAGGGATAAAAAGGTTTAGTGTATTTCCAGCCTGCATAATTAAGATAGAAAAAGAGCTCACGTTGTTCCCTCAGTCAGGTGGGGCCCACAGTTCATCAAGTACATCATGATTAAAATTCCACATTGACAATATTAGAGACATAGAAGAAAAGACTCTTTATCTTCACATTGCTCCTGCTCCTTCGCAGCATACAACCCATCATCATAAGACACTGATGTACAGATGCAACTGGGAAATTCTTTTTACTATTCTTTAAGATGCACACATTATTAAGAAAATGTGTGAAATGTTTGTATTTCTGTTGCTAATAGCTATATAAATGCAACATTGATATCCCAAGAGGCTAGAGTTCTTTGGGGAAAAGTCCTTTAAGAACCACCCATACCACAGACCTCTCCTTATTCGTTTCTGCCTTCCTTACAATAGACTCCAAATCCATTTTCAGAAGATAAGGCATGACTGGGACACAATGGGGCACAGTGGTAAGAGTATCCCTCCTTCCAGTCACGTAAACTAGCCAAGAGAACTTGGCACATGTGCAGGAGACTATAATGTCCTCTCAGAATTACTCAGGTGGTATCATCTACTAGCATTGCTGAGTAGGGATCCTTGGTGCTCTCTGAGCTTGGTTGGTTGTCAGGACTAGCATTGATGATGTTACCTAGTTTGGGTAATGAAACATCTGCAAGTAAACATGCAAGTTCAGAGAGCACCAAGGACCCTTCATTTCAACTACGAACTACAAATATTATCCTTTATTGCTGTGCGGGGCAAGTCAAAGAGCTCTGGAAGTCTATGATGCTGCAGCGCTGGGCATATTCAACAGGCCCTTCTGGGCCATTATGTGGATGAGGCATTGTCAATAAAGATCTAGACAAAAGAAATTCTAACTGAGTTAGAAAGGTTTTATACTTCAGCCACACAAAGGTGGATCCCAAATGTAGTAACAAGTAAGAAATGCTGATGGGGAATCAGTCATAGACTGGATCTGTAGTTGGAAGCAGTTCACCAACAGAATTTGAAACAAAGAGCAGTGAAAGAAAACCTTTCCCAAAGATCTCTGAGTAAACTAAGAGAGAAAAAAAACCTCACATGGTCAGGGGCAAAGGGACAGAGGGAGGTGGAGCTTAACAGAAAGATAATGGTGCTTACTACTAGACATAGCTTTCTACCCAAAGAGGACACATTTGAGAAAGGTGGTGAGCTTGCACTCCATTGGCTCAATCAACATTTTCAAAATCTGAAAGAGTGAACTGAACCCACTGTCCAACACTGAGCAACCATTACTTGAGGAAGGAAGAAGCATTTGAAAGGAAAGGAGAATGGCAAGTATATGTTCACTGAAGGGGGAGGGAGCGGGAGAGAGAAAGAGAGAAGACAGAGAGTGTGGGATTGAGGACAAAAATATCCTCAGGAAGGAAGAAGGTGGCTCACACCACCATAGCTCTAGATGAGTGAGCTACTTTTGTGTGGAGAAGCACATGAATTTTATCATGAGTTCATCAGTTCATGTGCCATGTGGGCATTCATGCTAGTATGAATTCTTGATCTGTAAATCAGAGGAGATGTTCTAGGAGAAAGAAGTAGATATCTCCTGTTATTTTCTCACAATTTTTAAAATGTATTTTTGTTAGTCCAAGTACTTACTATGGTATACATTGAACTAGTTGTAGACAGTTGAAATACATTATAACCTTGTGTGGATATAACCAGACTGCAGAAGTTTAGAATCATGCATATGCAAATGATCATGAAAAATGTGCTTTTGTTTTCACAATTATGCTGTTTATTTTTTTCAGTGAAGCAACAAGTAATCCAAAAGGCCATAGAGTGTAGGCAGCTTTAATCCCTACTTAAAGGGATTTAAGAGCAATCCACCATGAAGTAGCTGACTACCACAACAGGCATGGGTGCAAACCACAGTGATGACGATTGCCTCATGACATCATTGTGCAAGGCATAAATTATGAAATTTGCAAATAACATACATTTATATCATAGGTGTGATGACATCAATGTGCACATGATGACACTTGCTTTCCTTGCCCCTGGATGCCCACATCCCCCATTGCTCTATTAGTGTTTCTCTAGCAGAGAGGTCTATGCAGTCCTGCTTTTTTAATGACAGACAAAATAGGTCATTACCACAATTGGAAGGGAAAAGCTGTACCATCAAACATGTATTGAGGTGGACTGTTGGGGCCAAAGCAAGCTTCTTTTGCCCATAGATTACACAATAAATGGCAGCAACAAGCCATGAAAGAACTGTTTTAGCCACATGATTCAGCCAAGAAGGGCAATAACTTTGAGGATCGCCCTGAATCTTTGTTATTGTTCTACTGCCTATAAAATCTTAAATTTGATGTCATGAGTCAAACACAAGACAGGATGCACATTGTGAGTGAACAAACCCAACAGTTCTTCTCTTCCATCAGCTGAAACTGATCAGCAGGGATCCAAGGAAAGAGGTAGCCAAAGGCTGAGATTTTTTTTTAGAAAATCTGTTCTGCTTTGACTGACCAAACTCCTGCCATATAATCCTTCATATGGCCTTAAAAACCCTCTTAAGTTTCCAAAACAAATTACACTGCAGCTCAGAGATCTGTCTTTGAGGAATGCTGTGCTATTTGTGGAATGCAAGCTGACCAAATTCTTGGAACAAACAGCGTTATTGTGGTTGCGTAGTTCTTTCTCAATACTACACTGTATGTCTGTGAGGGTTTCCATTAGAAAGTTGTTTTTGTTTTTCTCTATTCACACCTGTACCAGTCAGGAGGCAATGGACAAATCAGCTTTCTACAACCTAATATCTTCACTTTATGGGAAAGAAGAACTGGCTGCAAATTTTGGAAGCTGTAATCCATTTCATCAAGAAGATATCTAGAAGGCATTCCCCAAACACTCTTCCATTCTAGGATTAGAGTGTAATATCTGAGTCCCAAAACATGATGATAATGTTATGAGTGCTTTCAAAAAAAATGGGTGCAGGAAATATAGTCAGTCCCCAAGATACCAGAACTAAAACTGGTAAGGCCACTTCCTGCTACCTGCTCTCTTAGTAACCCCAGATGCTACTTTCCACCACTAAAATTTAAAAAAAAAAGCCTTTCAGGGTTTACGTTCTAGTTTTTAGGTGTTTTCAGATCAATTTTACATCTGTATTCACAAAAGAGAGGCATTTTCGTAATGTACTGTAAGACTGTATGATTTGGAATGCTTTGCAATGTGCTTGCTTTTTATTTATTTTCAAAAATTAAAATAGTGTAATCAAAACGTATTAGACAGGGAGCCTATCATAGAGGCGCTTGCCGGCCCGGG
>JANHJO010004704.1:587708-598809 GCA_032468235.1 Pseudoxyrhopus heterurus | reverse complement strand
GGGGGGGGGGGGGGGGGGCCAGGGCTTCGGCAACATTCGCTGTATAAGATGCACAGACATTTCTAGCCACTTTTAGGGGTGGAAAAAGTGCCTCTTATACTCCGAAAAATACAGTATTTAAAGTCTGTTTTGTGAACAATAATTTTCCTGCTGTAACTGTGATCAAATATTAACTACTACTATAGTATAGTATAGCATTGTGCAGTATTTTTTTAGGAATGCATCTATTCAATCAAATTCTTTCCTTAATCAATCTAACTTGTTTCCAATCACACCAATATATTTCGGATTCATGCTCTTAATCATTAACCTTAAGGATTAAGAAGCTGCCTCATGTAAAGCTCAGTAATTACCAACACAATCTGTTCCTTGTTCATTGGCCATGAACCCAGCCTGGCATATACACAGGAAGCTTCCCTCTGTATTTTCACAACGCCCAAGGGAGCAGAGATGAGGAGTCTGAGAACATTCATTAATATCTGTAAAAGAAATAAAAATATATGAAGACTCCATACTTTTACACTACCATCGCTTCACTCCCTCTAAAGTACTTAAGCACCTACTGAAATTAAAAAAAAACTTCGAATATGTTTACATAATAAGATTTTATATAAAATTTGATTTAAAAAATATAATTACCAGCTTTAAGCTTCGGTGCATTAAGTTTTTTGGATATGAAATCTACATTTGCTGATCTTTTAGATGGAACATATATATTTATGAATATGAGGAGCAAGCATTGTATGCACTTTGCAATCTTTTAGAAATCAGGAGGTAAAGATTTCTCTATTTTACTTATGTAGATATGTTAGGTATATGAGTTTAGATATTGAGTTATATTTTTTGCAAATATCCTAGTAAATCAATCATAAAATTGCTTGGGTTTGTATTAGGATTCCAAAATTATGAAATTATGGAATTCTTGAGTGATTACTCAAGAAACTTCAATTTTCCTCACTTAAATGTGTAAATCAAATTATTATTGTGTGTCTGTAAAGGAAATAAACAAATCAAGCATGCCATGTAAAAACTCAGGGAAGGAGAAGGGGAAAATAAATTAAAAATTATATTTTAACTTGCATTATGTGTCCAAAAGAGAAGAACCATTCTTATCTGCTATAGTCATAACACAGAAATAAATAGTAGTATTTTCTAGAACCTTCTCACATGCATCATGTTAGCAACTGGGAAGATGGAATATAGATTACCAGAACATTTTGTTTGTTGATCATTAAGCCTATATCCATCATAGCATAAGCAGGTGTATCCCACGGGCAAGTTAATACAATGTCCTTGTCCACAGATGTCTGGGTTGACTGTACACTCATTGATTTCTAAATGAAGGGAAAAATGCTTGTAATAAACCATTTGAAACATTTGATCATATCATCAATTTTAAAAGAAGGATTAAAAAAACAAAGAAAGTAACTAGGGTCAATTTGGATAAAAAAAAATGATTCCACAGCAAAGTGGAACATAATATAAGCATCCAGGTAAATTCCTTTTTCCCCTGTTGTTGCAATTTTCACAGACTGTACTGATGGATGCACTCAACTACAGTTATTTTTTTTGCATAATTTTTTTTTATTTTATAATAAATAAAAATTCCATTTTTGGTTAAACAATGTGTTGTCTGGTTACAAATAGTTTTAGAAAATACTCATCAAAGTGTTTACAACAATGTTCGTTACATTGATATTAATTCTATAATAATAATCTTAATAATACCGGTAATAGTAATGCTACTCAACTATAGTTATTGTGCACTGTTAAAAAACTTCATTGACCATGTTGGAGAAGACTAATTTGGAGAAGGTCTAGCTATGAGATCACTATGATTTAACACTGACACGATGGCATGGTGCCATAATTAATTGATCAATTGCTCATTCTGCAAATCAAAATTGCAATATCAGTAGAGGATTGAAGCTGCAAATTTTGCCCAAAGAGCTTCTTGCTATGGCAACTGGAATGTATGCTGCCCAGGAGAATTATGAAAACCTTCCTCATAACAACCTAACATCATTACCTCAGCTAGTAATCTTTCACTTTTTCATTTTCTCCTCTGGAGAAAATTTCGGGCAAGAGCAGTGTGCAATGAAGCTGGGATGTCCAGCAATGTTTTGTTGTTGTGCTATCCAGATGGAGTAACACTATTTCTTATTCAAGATGCCCCAACCTATTGTGAGATATCAAATTGAAACAGAAAAGAATTGCACAGGCTATGGGCCCAACCACAGCCCAGTGGCACTAGGCATTGTGACTGTTGGTTTAACAAATTTTGCTCTAATTCATTCATTATATTCTTCACATGCAAGATGGAAGATGTTTGGCCTTGGATAAACATCTGGAGGAAAAAATATCTACAGCTGAAAAAGAGCTAAGCCTATGAAATGTCTGTATTGAGGATGTCATGAAAAAAACTCCCCTTAATTTATCTATATAGGGTTAGGGTGGTTCTTAACTTATGACCATAAATCAGCCTGGCAATTATGGTCATAAGTCATGACGGTCGTAACTACATGATAGGACTCATTCTTGGGACCTTTTCTGCAATTGTCCTAAAGCAAATGCTGAGGTTATAAAGTGAATGCTGTGGTCATTAAGTGAATGTTGTGGTCATTAAATGAACCCAAAAGTTAACAGTTTCCAGAAAAAATATATCAAAAATTGCAGTTATGTAGGATGTTGCAAATGGTCATAAATGCAGATTGGTTGCCGAACACTAAAATGCAATAACATAATGGCATAAAATTTGGTTGAAAGTAGTTCTTGGGGCTGTAAGTTCAAATGATCATTAGGGGACCGGTCATAAGTTGAGGAACATACATGCATACCATTACATATGAATTGAACATGGTCCTTAATAAAGTTTAATTTTCCAATTTGTGATTTTTATACTTTATTTAATTAAACATCGAATTTAGGTAATAATTATCCAGTTGTTCACTTTAGAAGCATGTTGTCCTAGGCACTAAAGGACAATGAGGTTTTGTGAAATCTTAGGAGAGAAGAAGAGTATGATCACTTTCTGTACCATTTTGTTACATGCATATGTTAATAAGTAATTTACAGTAATATGCTAATGAACATCTGCATTGCAATGCAAGTCTCAACTCCTTGAGATGAATATTAAAATAAACTACACTGGTATATATGCATTTTTAAAAGGACAAACCTGAAACCTCTCAAACAGAATAACTGCAGCTGATTTATAAACTTGTGAAATCATTCCAGAATATAAGAACTGCTGTAGCAGGAAACCTTACCTTCCCATCTAAATCCGTTAATGTATTGAAGAACATTCTGTCCACCTACAGATGAACCCTGTGGGTTCATTATTTTCTTCTGATGCTCTGTACTTTCTAAGATGCGATAATAACGTTCCATTGGTTGTTGTAATATGCACCAATACGTACCACCAATGATTTTTGCATCATACCTGTAACTTGAGTTGGTGCTATCACTTGACTAGCACTTGAAGTGGAGACATCTGGTCCAACTTCTACAGGCAGCGGAGGAGAGGTTTTCTCCACCACTATTGAGTGAAAGAAAAGTATTTCTGTATGAGATAGGCATCCCTAAAAATATAGACAGCTTAAGCATTAAGGACCAATGTAAATGTACTAATATCCACTTCATATGTAACAGTTTTAACAATGCATGTTAAAAGCACCCACAGAATTTCTTCCAAATCATAAAACTGAAGTGACAAGGAATCATCTAACTTATACTGCTAGCTGCATTTACCCTCAGAGATACCCAGAAGACATGTAAGATTCCGGATGGTATTAAAGTTTAAAAATGAACATCCAAGCATAGTTATTAATAGTACAAAAAATACCTAAAACGTGTCATAAAGAAATCTATTCTAAATTTGAACCTTTACTACAGATTACCCATCTGTTATTGTGTCATACACGGCAATATATTGAATGATGTGCAGTATGTATAACTGAAGAAAGCATGGCAATCAACTTCATTGCTTAAGCATTGCTGGAAAAAGATGTTTGTAGCAGAAATACTAGGCATCACCTTATTTATTTTGGGGTAACAGACAGCCCCCACATTCAAATAGATAGAAGTGTGTCTTCCAAGACATTTTATCCCTGTAATTCAATATAGTTTTCAAATATGCATATGTGGATTTATATGCAGATACACCTGTCCTGTTTCTTGCATATAACATTTTTGGGCGTAATCAACCAGACACAGCAGCTACACAACCTCCACAGATTTCAATGGGCTCATAAGATCTAAGACTACAACCCAAAGCTTCATTGGATATCACAGGTATATTGTATGGACACTGAAATATATAGAATTTCCAGATCCTCTTCCCATTCTAGTGGACAATCTTCTTCAAACATGGGACAATTGAAAAGGCTTCCTAAAATATAACTCACCTGCTATCTAATGTGCTTTTCTAGATTGTATAATATATAAACTGGAATGAATTTAAAATTACAAAAAACAAAGTAATACATTGAATTGAAGCTGACTAATAAGTGGTTATTATTGTCAAGCTGAACAAGAAACTGAAAGAAATGGGCAAAGTAAATAAATACCCAATTAGATTTTTATGTATAATTCTACTGATTTTCTTATTATCCCCTCAGTTGTAGAATTTGGCAATCTGCAGCCTCACCACCCCATCTCCAGTCTCCAAAGTTTCCCAGAGTAGGAAGAAACTCTCATTTATGGTTTTTTTTAAATGGAGTTAGGGATTTTAAGCTCATCCCCTGGGCTGTTGCTCGGTACCGGGCCGTGGCCCATTTGGAACCAGATCGTGCAAGCAGTGGGCGAGCATGTACGCATGCCTCCACTTGCGCAAGCGGCAGGTGAGCATGTGTGTGCATGCAAAGTTCCATTTGTGCAAATGGCATGCATATGCACCTGCTGCCTGTGCAAATAGAGCTGTGCGTCCGCACGCGCTAGCCCACTGCTCGTGTGCAACCATCATCCCCCCATCCCACTGCTAGTCCACAAAGGCAGAAAGGTTGCAGACTGCTGTATTAAGGAGCAAAATGAGTGTGACTCTGAATAGGCTTAAAACATTCTAGACTACCTTAAAATCCTTGTTAAACAGCCTGATTTTAAATCTTCTCTGGGTTTGAACTTTAAGTTCCGCTCAAACCATTCAAAGTGGGAGAAAAAGAATCTGAAAAGGCCATCCCTGACCACTTTTGTAACATCCCAAGTTCACCATTCACACCCATTATTGGCTTGTGGTCAGGTGGGGGATGCACAAACAGAAAGTACAGTCCTCAAGGTTGTCCAGTCTGGATTGATGCTGAAGTCTCAGTCAACCGTAATGTAAAGGAGGCAGAGAAACAGCGCAAAAAATATTCTATCTACCAATATTCATAAGACCACAAAGATTCATTGTGGTTTTTTTTTTAAATTTCTATTCATGCCAGGAAATGTTTTGTTAAATGTTGTTGCATTTCTTCTATTGGAAAAACATTTCCCCTTCTTAGGATTGGTGCAGACATAACATCTCTGGTGAATCCAAAGCAAGAACATCAGGAGTGTAATTTCTCCTCTCTCCCATGACAAATACTATTTATTTATTTATTTAAAATTAGATCATATGTCTTTCACAAATAATTAAAAGCACACACAAAAGCAGGGAACCAGTAGAAAACAGTAATGCATTCAGAAAGCACTGAGAACAAGAGAGAGCAGAAGGAGAGGGAGAGAGAAAAAGGAAGAAGAGGAAAAAAAGAAGAAAACCCCAGCAAATACTTTAAAAGGCAGAATAAATGGCCTCTGATGAACTTTGTATTAAATTACAGATAGGAAATATTGCACTGTTTCTAATCTTCATTAGACCGCGTATCCCAGAAGACTAATATTGTAAATAAAATCCAAATTATCCACTCTAGGGTCTTGTGTAATAATTAGGATATTTATCACCATCCAATATTTATTTCAATCCATAGGATCTATAATTTGTAGAAATGATAGAGCACTCTGATCACAGTTCCTTTACAAGTAGAAACTAGTAACTTTTTACATCAAATTTATAACAAAAATGATCTTCATCTTTTAGTACAGAGATAATAATATAACCACCTTTCTGTAAATGTAAACAAATAACATCCATCTATAAAATATCTTGTCACTTTTGTTTTGTTACTCCTTTTCCCTTTTATTTTAATTTGTATTTTAACACTTTATATTGAAAATTAATAAAGACATTATTTAAAAAACCCCAAAACAAGTAGAAAGTAGTAACTTTTTGGACTTAGCTTCTGCAATATGTTATAATATAAGCAAGATAAAGAGTACACTAGAGTAAATCTTGATTTTAAATGACTATTTGGGGACAAGCATGTTCATTCAATATGAATTAAGTTATTTGGATAAATTTACAGTATTCACATAATTATATAAATCACATCAGTTGTCTGGATTACATTTTAATTTATCATCCTTGCCACTGAATGCAGTTGAAGTCAGGTTTTGCCAATTAAATCTGAAAGCTGGTCAGTTTTATTGTATTACAAAAAACTACATTAAAGTACACTACAAAGCACTTTTTGTACACGAAGCCCTGGTGACGCAGTGGTTAGAATGCAGTATTGCAAGCTAACTCTGCCCATAGTCTGGAGTTTGATCCTGACGGGCTCAAGGTTAATTCAATCTTCCATCTTTTCAAGGTCGGTAAAATTAGGACCCAAATTGTTTGGGGCAATATGCTGACTTGGTAAACTATTCAGTAAAGCACTATATGTTGAAGTGCTATTGCTATTGTTATATTGCTATTTTTATATTCTCAGAGTGCAACAAATGGAATTCATTTAACAATGACTTATATTTATCTGTTCATTGATTCAACTGTATAACATCTGAGTTAAAACAGATATGAATTACTCTTACTATATATCCCATTTTTGTCCAAATGAACCTTCCTTCATTGACAGCGTTCTATGCAATGATTAATCCCATGTATCTATTATAGATGCTTATATATTAAGAATAACATGTCATTTGTTTCTCAGAATTTCTTAACATTGCTTTATGATAAACACTGGGGACTGAAAAGATTGTTCTCTTGAACAATAATGCCAACCATTTGACTCATCTCCACCAAAGAAAGCAGCAATTGCTCAAGTGGAAATTTCTCAAGAACTCTGATGAATTCTGCAAATTCCATTCTAATTAGAGTAAATACTATTCTAGTAGTTCCATTAAATTTAGAGATGAATTTAGTGCAGAAATCTTACATTGAAAGATGTCACTTTTGCAGCAATTCAAAAGCATAACAGCAAAATAAAGTCTGCCATATAGCCAATCTGATAACATACTAGGACAGATCAGAATGGCTGGGAAATCTATTAAGCTTGGATGCAGAGATTCAAAATATCAACAATGCTGCTGGTCCACAATATCTGAGCCAAATAACATTAAATCTAAAATCCAAGTTTCAAAATAGGTGTATAGGTCATTGGTCAGTAGAGTGGTTTTTAGTATGCCAACTTCCTTTAAAAAATGATTGTGTTTTAATTTTAAAAATTCAGGTGAAGCAGATAAGATTATATCATAGGCACATTAACCTACCCTGCAAGTCAAGGGCAGAGTGCAGCCTTAGCTTAATAAATAATGATAGTATTTATCCGTGTAAACCAAAGACTTCCTGCAGTTAACATTAACATAAAAGGTAGAAGGAATTAACCATAGAAGTCCACAAGTCTCTAAGTTGCCATGGTTGGAGACCCCTGGTTTAGTTCACAACCCTGGCTATGAGAATTACATCTGCCTAAACTAAAAGGGACTGTAGATGGATCATAAAGATTTCAGATGGATCATCTATAAATGGGAACATATGCACCTTTCACAGCAATAGTATGGAAATGATTGTCATTGCCTTCTTTTTTGCAACTTTTTATTTACTTCCCTGTCTAACCCTCTAGTTCAGGGGTCTCCAACCTTGGCAACTTTAAGACTTGTGGACTTCAATTCCCACAATACCCCAGTTAACACAGGAAGTCTACAGGTCTTTAAATTGCCAAGGCTGGAGACTCTGCTCTAGCTTTGGCAACCCTCCTATCACAAGCTCTTATCATTAGGGCTAAAGTGTACTTAGGAGCACACAGTCCTATTAACTAGATGCAAGTTTGCTAACTTTCTAACATCAATCAACAATCACTAGGTGCCAATCAGCCAAGATTGACATCAGCGAAAATTGACTGGGTGCCTGGTGAGTTTTATGCAAACTTTAAAATTAATATAGAAATCAGACAAAACAAGCTAAGCTTTGTTTGGAGCTTTGGAAAGTAAGAAATAACAAGAAACAAACATAGATCTGCTCACTCCTACTTGTTACAATTCTAATTTACAACTTATGTGGCCTCAAACTGAAAAGGTCAACATGCCTACACATTGAATGCATGACTATCTGCAGGAAGAAGCAAACATTATTTGAGTGACTTCAGCTGGATGACCAGAGGTTACTTAAGAGTATTCATCATGTAATATCTGAATAGGATTACAATACAGTTGGTTAGCAGCAAATGTAGAATAGCAAAATTAAAGCATTTCGTATAGTACTTAAATTCTTTAATTCGTAGTTGGAAGTTATAATAAAGGCTAGTGGATTAGATGTTTTCAAAAAGGTTAGTTAAATCCAGAGAGATATATCAGTGACAAAGAAATGCAATTCCAGCTATCAGAAATCAAAAGAATTTTGGTGTTCATGTCTCTCTCTGACTGCATTTTGCTGCAGAAAAACTTGTAGGTGAAACAGACTCAATTGAATTGTTTCCTGGATTAGGAGATTCTTCTTACAGTCTTCTTACATGTCTTAGTTACCACTCATTTAGATTACTGCAGAGCTCTGCCATTCACTCAACTATATTTGTTCTACAACAAAGTTTGGCTCCTCTACTCTATAAGTTTCATTGATAATCAGTTGGCTTCTGGGTGCAATTCAAGGTGCTGAATGTCGTCTATAAAGCCTTTATGGCTTAGCACCTGGATATACAGGCCTGTCTTTTTCAAATTATTTCTCCCTGTCCTGTAATCTCTCTTAAAATGAGAATGCTCTAAATTCCATCAACGAAATTTATCATCTTATGGCGCCTGCACAGATCTCTTCTGGGCTGCTTCTCACATCCTTTGGAACAGCATTTTCCCTGTGAACTTTTCCCGCTGTTGTCAGGTCCAATTTTATGGTGGCTAACAGGCCCAGGGCCTGTGTGAACTTAATGAGTGTTATAATATTTTGGTGTTTTCTAAAAACAGTTGCTTATTAAAATTTATTTTTAGTTGCTTATTTATGGTATGTTTTTAATCCTCTCTCTCTGTCATGCAAGCAAGCTTTGTAAACAAAAATAAATGTGGCATTTATGGTCTCTCAAACTGCTATCCCAGAAGGAAGAACCTGCAAAACAAAATAATTCTTCCTGTTGACAACTAATGACAAGAACAAAGATCTCTGTGTAAAGAAAACTGTGTACTTTTAAATAGTAGGTTATTTTATTTTAATTTTAGAGGATCTTAAAAATATTATCCAATTAATTAATTGGTAACTACCAAGAGAATAGAAAACCCTCAGTTCTGATTCTACTTGACCTTTTGTTTGTTATAATATTATAGCATTATACTTGAATAACATGTTTGAACTTCACAGTTTTATGAATTTTTTAGTCAGCAAATTTAATTGTTAATGGAAGAGCTGTACTGAATGGAAAGCCTGAACTGATTGCCTGAGCAATCAAAAATAGCAAGATTTAGGTTTTATCCTTGAAATAAATATTTTTAGCGAATGAAAAATGAGCTAAATGTAAGAGAATATTCACCAACATGTACAGTACATTAATCAGAGATTATAATATTATAACCTCAAAATGTAATTAATTTCTTCCCACAGTTTTCATTACAGGTAGTCCTTGACTTACAACTACAATTGAGGCCAACATTTCTGTTGTTAAGTGAGACATTTGTTAAGTGAGTTTTGCCTCATTTTACAGCTTTTCTTGCCTTAGTTAAATGAATCATTGCAGTTGATAAGTTAGTAACCTGGTTATTTAGTAAATCTGGCTTCCCCATTGACTTTGCTTGTCAGAAGGTTGCAAAAGGTGATCACATGACCTTGGGACACAAGTACAATCTTTAGAAAACACAATGAATTCTATCTAAGGAAGGAAAGAAGCTAGATGTTTGAAAAGAAGCCAATATAGCATTAATACCTAAAGAGGAACTAGATTTGACTTTAACAAGATACCATGAAATCATTATTTAATAATGACTACAAGTTGTTTCACATCAATTTTAGCTGATAGACTAAAAATAATTTTGTAAGAATTTATTCATGATGATCGATGTGGATTTTTATCTAAAAGACAATATTAGAAATCTGCTGGACATTTTGGAATATTTGGAACAATATAATGAAAAATAAGCCACATTTTCTTAGATGCAGAAAAGTGTCATTGATACTTATAATAGAGCTTTATATGAGAAGAGGTGAAGGCCTATTTATATACAAAAAAATATTCTTACTCAGAAGGTATCAAAGACTATTAAACCAAATGTGCAACAGAAGTCTTACTCGTATTAGTAGCATGATTTTCAACTTCAAATGAGATACTCATTACTCCATACCCTAATAAAAGCTAAACGTTATTTTCATTCCATGAAAGAACAAAAGGACAACTGGTTGGTAGTGAAGTCAGCTGTAATGTTTGATATATTGGTCATCATGTGGCATAGTCTCAACTTTATCCTCCTTTTAAGAAATATTTTACCTTTAGTACTAGCATCTCCTGGTACAGTTTGTCCACTCCCATGACTTAAATGACAAATAAATAAAGCTTTAATGAAATATTAATATTGCTCCGTGGTTTAAAGAAAATTCCACACAAAACTTCTGACAGGAAAACAAATTTTGATCAGTTGTTATTAACACAGAATCCATCATGAACATTTTAAAATGAACCAATACAATATAAAGATTAGCATGAAAAAAAATCACATTCATTCAAGCTGCTTTTATACAAATCTTTGCAGCTATATAAGATTTTTAAAAATAAACCTCATCTTACTGGATTAAGATCAGTTCAAGATGTTCATTAGATTGACAGTGCATTTTTCA
>JANHJO010004704.1:567024-580266 GCA_032468235.1 Pseudoxyrhopus heterurus | reverse complement strand
TTTAAAGTTTTATAGTTTTATATTTTTGATATTGTTTTTAGGATTGTTTTTACTATATAGATTGTTGTATTGTACGCTGCCCGGAGTCCTCCGGGAGTGGGCGGCTTATAAATACTAATAATAAATAAATAAATTAAAAAAATGTGAAGTAAATAGATATTCCATTTATTGTCACTCTCAAGCTTCAGTCTGCTATATATATAATTGTTATGAGCTACCCAGAGTTATTGGGATTTGGGTGGCAAACAAATTTGATAAATGAATTAAAAATATTTTACTCTTCATAATTGCCAACAGGAATTGGGTAGTTCTGTTTTTGTTATATTGCATTTTCATTCACCCTCTGAGCAATTAGAATTCTGATTCTTTTCTCTTTATTTTGAATATATCTTTAAAAAGTCCTTTCTGTTGTCCTTAGCATTATTTAGCTCTTCTGATATCCCAGTTACAGTTCTGAGTTCCTTGAGTCCCGCTTCCTTGACAACCTATTTTTCTTTCCATCTTCTTGTATGCATTCTTTCTTGTTTTTAAAGCTCCATTGAGCTTTTTGTAAAGCCACATTGCTTTTTCTGCTGTCTTTTATTTCTTACCTCACTGAATTTGTCTGTAAGGATTTGATATCCTTTCAATATCTCATTTTTAAAGAACTCCTACTCATCTTGAGTTCTGCTTCCAATTAGGTCTTCTTGCCCTGGACTATAACTTATGGTTGCTCTGAGTTTATTACAGTACTATAAGATTTAATATATATATTTGATTAGACTCAGCTTACTTTCTCTTAAAATCAATAATTCCAAGATTATATAGTTACCTTCCCCCCAAACTATTTGTTAATTTAATTTTCTCAATTAAGACTTCCCTATTGGTTAGCATCAAGTGAAAGGCAACGGATTCTCTAGCGCTTTCTTTCACGTTCTGAAGAAGAAAATTGTCAGCAAGACAAGTCAGGAATTTCCTGGAAAGATCATGCCTGGCAGAGTTTGTTTCCCAACAGATGACAGGGGAATTTAAATCCCTCATCACTATTGCTTCAGGCCTCTTGGAAAAATCTGTAATTTGCTTTTGAAAAGCATCTCCATTTTCCCCTTCTTCGGGTGGGAATTTACTAAACATTAACAACCGCACAACTTTTATTTGTTCCTCTACTTATTTTAACTCAGGTGTTCTCTATAGTATTAGTACGTTCCTTCACTTTCTAAGCAGAGGGAGATATTTTGAACATAGATCTATACTTGCCTTTCTGTGGTTTCTTTAGAACAGAATACCACATACTGTGGAAACCCCACCCCAAAACCTCTGATGAACTCTCCCAGCACTTTCATTTAGATGTTCAACAGATGTTAAAGGGGTAAAGAATGAAGAGGAAAGAATGGATTGGTGGGATGCCAAGAGACAGGGTCTATGGCATTGAATAAGCATCTCCTAGCGCCTACATAAAGCTCCTGTCTGAATAAGAAGGCTCATCTACTGTAGTCTTCCACAAAATTATAATTTAGTAACCCATGCAAGAAACAAATTGCAGCACAAATGTCTGAATGGAATATGCAGGATGTACCAAAATAATTACTCTCTCCTTAGCTCTTCCTCTTTCCATCTATTAAAAAAAACAACATGATTTGCTTCCATATTTTATTTTATGTCATTGGATATGTCTAAACTCAAATAAATGGTTAAAGTTTACTGACAATCAATTCCAAACTTTATTTAACAATCCAAGCATGTATCAACCAGCTATGAACAGTAATTGCAATGTATAGTTCAGATGGGAAAGAACTCTTTGACCTGATCACAGATAAAAGGAAGGATGAATAAGCAGCTTATGACTGTAACACAAAGAATTACATGTAGACCACTGTAAGCAACAGAGTTAAAACTGATTCCCTGGAGATACATTATTTCACCCTAATAATGCGGACATCTAGTTGGAAAGAAAAAGCTAGTCCCTGTTCAGTAGTCAGGCAGCAGAACTATACTGAACGAAATACAAGGGGTGCTCACTTCAAACAGAAGAGTAACAGGATTAAGAAGAGTAACAAAAGGATTAAGATTCACAAGAAGAGCATAAAGCAATCATTTTCCTTCAAAGCGTAAGTCTTCTTGATTCTATTATTCTAATCCAACCATTTATTTATTTATTTATTTGATCGATTGATTTCTATAGGCATCCATTTCAACCCAGCAAACAATTCTAAAACACGTATACCACCCAGAGTCTCTGTTTGAAGGAGATGGGCGGTTCATAAATGTGAAATATAAATAAAATTATAAATAAAACAAGTAAAAGCAACAATTGCCAGTTTAAACAAGAAATGGGGCCCTTAACACATTCGGGTCCCCAGACCTGGGAACATAGCAGGCTTTTAAAACCTTGTGAAAGGTCAACAGGGTCAGGACCAACCTAATCTCTGAAGGAAGGCAGTTCCAAAAGGCAGTAGGGGCTACAGCAGAGAAACCACATCTCCTGGTCTCTGCCAGTGGACATTCCTTGATTGAAAGGACCTGCAGCCCGCCCAATCTGCCAGACCCAATTGGCCCAGTAGAAACTAACTATTGGGAAGATGGTCCCTTAAGTAACTAAGTCCCAAGCATATAGATCTTTAAAGATGACAGTCAATACCTTGAACTGTATCTAGAAACACACTGATAACCAATGCAATTCATGCAGTAGTAATTGCATATCTGACACTGTTTACTACCTACGCTGCTACATTTTGCACTAGTTGAAGCTTCTGAATGCTGTTCAAGGGCAACCCCATATGTGAAATCAATAGACCTTTTAAGGTTGATGAATGTATTAGTATTTGTGGTAAATACACTATTTATTCATTAGATTTTTATCCCACCTTATTATTTTATAAATAACATAAGGCAATGTACATACATAAATACTATTTCCTTTTTCTCATTTCCCCACAATAGCAATAGCACTTAGACTTATATAATGCTCATAGTGCTTTACAGCCCTCTCTAAGCGGTTTACAGAGTCAGCATATTGTCCCCAATAACATGGGTCCTCATTTTACTGATCTCGGAAGGATGGAAGGCTGAGTCAGCCTTAAGCGGTGAGAATCAAACTGCTGGCAGTCAGCAGAATTAGCCTGCAATACTGCATTCTAACCATTGTGCCATCATGGCTCTTTGTCAGGTAGGCTGGGCTGAGAGAGAGCGACTGGCCCGAAGTCACCTAGCTGCCTAAGAAAGGACTAGAACTCACAGTCTCCTAGTTTCTAGGTCAATACCTTAACCACAATATCAAACCTATATTTTAATTTAATGAAGGAAACAGGTGACTGTATAGAATAAACAACAGAAGAACCAACTTGCTGCCTTCAAAAGTATACTTGACTTTGGGGCTAAGAATGCTTTGTAATAGCATTCACACTGTTTTCCTATTTAAGGGGTCTCCCTAGGCCAGAGATTTTTTGCGACCTCCAAATTAGTTCTAGAGTGTACATGGCCAAAATATTTATCCCAGAGGTGAGGAATCTGTACATTAAGGCTAGCAAAAATTATTTCTCAAGAAAAGAACTAGACCAACACATTTATTTTCTCCTGGTAAAATTATGTCATGTCTCCACTGACTAGTTTCCTGAGGTTTTTCAGAGATTAAATAAATTTAAAATAAAATATCTGTCCTAACCATTTTCATAATCCGATTAAACTATTTTACCATGATGGATTTAGTTAACAATTGGTTTCTATAAACTCCCAAGTTAAGTTTTTAAATTATTTTGATGTTACTGTATAATACTAAGTATTGATATATTATGATTTTAAATTGTGTTGAATCTGAACATCCTTGGCCACTGCTATAGGAAGTGGTAATTCATACTATATTCATACAAATACTATAATATATAATTATTATATTTATTGATAATCTTACAAATAATGCACTTAAAATTGTTTTTGCTCCTGATAATCATATAATTCTTGTTTTTGGTAGAACTTTGTCTTTTTCCAAATAAAATGGTTAGGTCAAATGTATCCCTCTCATTCCAATTAAATAAATAGAGAAACACAACAGAAAAATTACTCAAATGCTACAAATATCTTACCTTGACAAAATGTTGCATTAATTCTCTTGTAACCTTGTGGACAATCCACTACTTGGCTATATCCAAAATAAGCTAAATTTGAGAGGAAACAAAACAGAAAAACAAAAAATGACCCATCTGTTATCATCCAATTGTTTTAATATCATGCCACTTTTTTAAAGGATTGAATTCTGATCCCAAATAAAAGGTTATACGATATTTAAATATGTCTTAATGCTGTTGCTGCTGCTAATTTGCTTTTGGGAATTATTTAGTTCCAAATTGGCATTAACAGTATTTCAGTCTTGAAGGCAGCAGAATTCAGGACACCAGAAGCCACAACAAGTCTACTTTCATCCAAACAACTATTACTATCAGACATGCAATATTCCTTTATTGGAAAAAAAAAAGCTGAACTATTATGGAAACAAAGTAACTCTGGAATCAGTCAAATGTCAAAAATCTGAACGTCTTGTTCTCCTTTACTCTTATGGGTTGTTGGAGATCCTAGATGTGTCACTTTTATTTTCCTATAAAATGAGTAGGCACATGAATGCTTTCTTTTTCTCCCCATAAAATAGTGAGCTAGACCGCAACCAAATATAAGAAGGAAAAATCCTCTGCTCCTTGGAGTCTAATTATGAATAGATCCTCTTTAATTAATTAAACTAATTAATGTAAATGGTCCCTATTTCTTCTTTCTTCAATGCCATCTGAAAAGATCTTTGAAGCACATAGCACAAACCCAACTTTCTTATTGATTTTCAGATTCAGATTTTCTGGAAAAAAGCTTTCATATGCTTTCACCACTTTCTTTGAAAGAAAAATATACGGATACTGTGCAAAATAACAGAAAACCTATTGTTAAAAGCTTACCTGGTTTCTTTGGACATTTTTGGCACTTGTTAAAACCCCAGGAAGTTCCCACAGTCCCACAGCAATCTTCTTGCTTGGAGAGGCCAGGAAGTGCTTTGCTACACTGGAAAATGTTGGAAAAACTCAAGTTAGTCTTTCTGAAGGACAGATGTCTTATTCCATGCTGCTAATTCAGGATCACCCAGGACCAGGTGGCTTTTAAGATTCACAGGAAGGTAAAAACTTCTGCTTCAGGTCTTCAGTTTTTCCAGTGTGGATTAGCATTTTATCTACAATACATTTCTCAAATACCTTTTGTAAATTAGTCTTCACTTATTCCTATGGCTGCCGAAGAGTTCTTATCCATGATCCTGTTTGGTGTTCCAATTTTCTTTTCATGCTGAAATCACACGAGCCATTTGCCTTCTCTATGTGTGACTTACTTTGAAATGTGTGTGTGTGTGTGTGTGTGTGTGTGTGTGTGTATGTATGTATGTATGTGTGCATACACGGTTAATTCAGCTCAAAGTGGCATTTGGTATACCACTAAAAATACTGTGTTTGTAATGGAATGCCAGAAACCAATGAGAAACAGCCAAAATCCCGATTAAAAGAATGAAACATAAGACAAACAACCAAAATCTCAGTGTGGAACAACTGGAATCACTGCATAGAGAAAGAAAAACTACTGTATATCGGAGAGGGATTTTTAAGAAGATGCATATCGCACAGATACAGTACTAAAACATTGACCTGTTCAGAAGACTCCTGGGCCAAATGCTATGGAAAATGTTAATTATTGTCAAGAGGATTAATGGGAATTAGTAAGTACTGCCAGCTGTCCTGCCTCAGGAAGGAGCAGGAGCCTAGATTACAGGATAGGTGAGTGTTAGGAACATTCTAACAGATTTTCTAGCATTTTCTAGCATACCCTTAAATGTACAAACCTTTCCTTCCAGCATCAGTAGAGTGCACTGGCCTTAGATAGAATTGCTTTTTTGTTTGGATGAAAGATGTGAAATTAACTTATAGGTGAAAAAAAACTTAAGCACCTGTTTATCCTTCTTTATACCAACAATTCAAATGTTTCTTTATAAAAATATATGCTTTTCTTCATTGTTCTTATAAGGAGAAAATAGTGCTAGTATTGTACAGAATCGTTTCTGCCAGCCTCTATGTTACATTAAAAAAATGTTCTAGTTACTCATCTCACTGCCAAATTTACGCTCTGTTTATTGCTGGAACTGCAAAGATAGACACACCCTTTCCTCTCTCTGGATAACTTACACATAGAGCTAAAACAGACCTAAAAATTCAATTTTGAATTGACCCACCTCAAATTTGTAACATAAACATTCAAAAAGAAGCTCTTCTTGTTTTTTTTTAAAGAAATACAAACTTATTAACCAAAAATGTTAACTATTATCACAAAATTCAAAATTTTTCTCCCAATTTTTCAATGTCTCAAACAGCCCACATTCAAAAATTAGCCATTAAAACATTAAATAGAGACAACATTTGTCTTAACTATTGTAGACTAGATAGATAACTATTGTCCAATTATATCACTGCACTTGTGGGATGACTGAACATTGACTTCCAATGATAATTGATTTCAGTTCATTAAAAATCAAATGCTACTGTTTGAATAAGTCAGAAGCAATAAAATCGAACTGATACAAAAGCAGCGTTTGAATTTTATAATGCACTAGATTCAACTTCCCATACATATTCTTCAGAATTTGAAAACTGATCAAGTGTATAAAGATCATAAAATTCCAAAAACTCTTCCAAACATTATTTAATACACCAAATCGTGAGTAAAAAATCCCGAGTAAGGAGCTGCAAATCTTTTTACAGATTAATAGCTAATACCCACACATAGTTTTTCCCATCTAGGCCTCCAGAGCCTCCAGACTCTGGGACAACTACCAGTGATACTGCATCCCAAACCTATTGCCAACATTTCCCAGAACCTTCATGTAAGCATTATGCAACAGAGGCAAAATGAATAAATAAATCAACCTCTGAGGTATGCCATATATGCGAGGCCATGGGGATGAACTTTTTTCCCCATCACCACTGACTGCAACCACCCGGTAATGCAGGAGTAGAATCTGCATATACAGCTCCTAACGCCATAGGGGTCCAGACAGATACTTCATCTATTATTTATAGTATCAAAAGTAGATGAGAATTCTATCAGGACCAGAATGGGTACGCTAGCTTTATCTAAATCCAGACAAAGATCATTCAACAGTGTGCCCAATGCTATTTCCATTCTGTGACCATGCATGAACACCCCCTAAAAGGAGATTAGACAACCCATTTCCTCTAGGGTACTCTGTAGCAGAATTTCCACAACTCTATCAACTGGACAATAATGATAAGTGATCCAGGGAGGGCTCTTTAGGAAGAATTGTACTTTTTCAAGGTCACAAACATCACTTTCCCTCCTAAAAAGCACTGACAATCTCCCACCAATAGGCTTCTATGTTAAAATTGATTTAAAATGGTTGATTTCAGTCCATTTCGTCCTAAAGAATGTGTGATTTCAACTTTACTATTTCAAAACTTTTTCCCTCTGATTTAGTTTACATTCCATGTTGCAACTGTGTGTCTTATGTCCATCATTAGTCATGGAACTGCTCTTCCACTACTGGCATTATCAATAACCAACTTTATTCTAGCCACATCATCACCTCCTGTAATGGGTTTGACACTCCCAGATCAGCTTATGATATTCTGATGTACTAGTAACTAAGGATATTTCTTTCATACTGGCAGACTTATTATCTGGCACCCAAACTGGATTAATGTTACATCTATGCCCATACAATTTTTAAGAAACAATACACAAGTGGTTTTCCATTTTTTTCTGAATTTGAACTTTCTTTTTATAAATTGCTTGGGTTTTTTCATATCTAAATGTCTTCATCCTCTTTCTGGATTACTGTTAGTCTCTCCTCTCTCTTTGACTTTACCAGCAAGAGTGAGCCCCTCCATCAGAATCTTATTCTGCTGCTGGCATCATTCTAAGGATCTGCATAATTCTATCATAACAAAGTGATAACATACAAGAGGTATTTACAGAAGAAATATAATACCATACTCTGGATATCAAATGAAGAGAAAGTAAAATAATGCAATACTTTCTTCTCTTCTCTGAAGTACTGTATATAAACTATTGCACAGTTTGTTTACTCCAAATTATGCCTTATTGAATGCACTGGATGTCTCTGTTAATCTCTGTTATTCTGTTATTACTCCAATCTGCCATGTAGACTAGGTATTATCCATATTAACAGCTAATATAGTAGGATAACACTCAACTGAGAAAGTCACAGACCAAATACAATGCCTTATAGTTCCATAATCTATAGAACTGAACTATTGATATATCCTCCTGAATATAAAATAGCATATTTCATAATAGTCTGAAACTGCTATGAAAGTTACATCTAATGTACAAGACCCAATATTTATACCCCATGTGGCATGTTGAAAATTAAGGAATCAAAACTACAAAGAAATGTTTATGTTAGAATCATTGGGCAATTTATTGTTCCGAAAATAATATCAAGAGTTAAAATTATTGTACAGATGTCATAGCACTGATACACTTAATTCAGAAAAATGGTCATGGGTTGATTATAGTCCAACATAGCTGGAAACTCAAATACCAGACAACAATTATATGAGACACTATGCTATTGGTTCTACAAGCGAAGGCAATTAAGGAACTGTATGATAAAAAATATAGACTTAATCTATATTAAGAAACTAGGTTTCAAACCTGGACTGGGTAAGAAATAGAAGTGTCTAATCTTCAGTTTAGTTATCTTAACTAGACTCAATAGAAGTCCCCCAGAACATAGTTCAGTAAGATTATAAACTTCATTGTAGGCAAGAATATAGGCTCTAATATTTCAGTTGATTGACAGCTACACAGCAAAGACCTCAAAGATTTATGTATTGTTTTCTAGAATTTACACTCTACTTGTTTCAATATAATTGATTCTTGGAGGATGCAAGTGATGGTCTGATATCAATTTACATCATGGTCCTCCCTTGGCTGGGAACTTCTGGTTCTTGCTTCACAAACTTCAATCATGAATTCCTAACTGCAGTGTAACCTCAGCAGACAGCAGTACTTTGCTTATCTTGGCTAAACTCAGAAGGCAAGTAGGGTCAGACCTAGTTAGCATAGGGATGGAAGAATCCCTAGAAATTCCAAGGATGCTTCTAGACCAAAAAGTTGACCCCAAAAAAAATGCCAGAAAAGTAGAATGGCAAGCTATTTCTACATCTGTCCTAAAAAAATTGCTTGGATGCAGATACCAGGAGTTGAATTCAACTCAAGGGTGCTTTTACTTAACTATAATTTAAAACTTTTAAAACAAAATACTTATTATTTTCCTTTGCTTGTCAACACTCATGTTTTCAATCATAATAATAGAGACGGACTTGTAAAAAGTCAGTGATTAATAAAATTTAATATAGTAATACTGATTTATAAAAGAAACATATCTTTTCCATTTTAATTAGACCTGAATCAATTACAGTGGACGTTATGTATTCTGCTTGTTAGATTTGGTTCTAAATGTGAGGAAATCCATGGTTGCGGTTCAGACTCAATGAAGAAGGTGCTTCATCAACTAGCCAACTCTCCAAAAGTGAGAAAGGGCCTTGCTCACCATCTGTTTCAACATTGTTGAGCTACTGCACATACTTGATCTTAGCCAAAAGGCCGAGAAGTGATCCATGCACATAAACTACTCCTGCAGTAAAACAATAGAGCTCTTAATACAAATAATAGCTTCACAAGCAATGCCAAATGTTGCTGATGTGAGGATCTAAAATACTCCCATAATTCTGTGATCCAGCTGCTGCCTTCTGTTGGGAACTTTCATTTTTAAAAACAATAAAAAAAGGATATTATAATATAGGGATAACTGAAATCAACTAATGTAATCTGGGAAGTCATGGCCTGGATTCCGCTTGGAAGCACTAATTATGATTGCCAGAATTTTGTTCTGAGATAATGAGATAAGTCACGTGAAGTTGCATCTACTGACCAAATCACTTGGAAATGGAAATTCTAATCTCAGTTAGGGTCATTTTGGCTTAATGATCCTAACTGGGACTAGAATTTCTATTTCCAGGTGATTTGGTTGCAACTTCACGTGACTGCATAACTTTCTCCCAGTTGCATTTGTTAGGCCAGGACTGTTCCATTTTTAGGCAACAACATTACACTTCTCCTCCCCTGCTTTACTAATCTTTGCTTCAACTCCCCCCACCTACCTAAACCCCCTAAGACTGTTAGATAACTCCAGATTGGTTAAAGAAACTTGTCCAGGATTTGGTTTGGCTTTCAATATTTTCTTAAAGCATCAATATATCAGTATATTGATTTTGATCAATTAACTGAATTTGCATTTGATGCTTTTGCTATCTGGTACACATCTTCTGATATTAAACATCACTGATATTATAAAGGTTAACAGAAGATAGGACAGTCATTGCTGAAAATGCATCCATACAGATTTTTGAAAACAATTGCTTAAGTTCTGCTGATGCATATTTTTTAGCTTTAAGGAATTCAAGACTCTAATTGTGTAATTATATATGCAGATACGGTTCAGTCTGGTTCTGTGAATATGCTAAGCAAAAATTATTTAGTCAAGGCTGGAATATACCATGGCTGTATTAGCAAATAGTTGAAATAAAATATCTGACATCAGATTTCAAAAATTTAATGAGGTATATGCTTAGAGCAGTGAGAATAAAAATTGTTCCACACTGGAACAAAAACAATTCTGACAATATCTGGTTGGGAACTTAAACGTGGAGAATACGCAAAACTAACACTATACATATACCTAATAGAAATCTAAATTTAAGCAAGAATGGTTCCCATACAGCAGCACAGCAAATATAATCTCTTACAGTCTGGCTTCTAAGGAGGCCTAAATGTGTACAAATATTGCAGATTAGCAGATGTATAAAATAGGGGAATAAAAAAGTAATCATTTTTTTTCATGGTTTCATTTTACTTATTTTCTATTTGTTCATCTATTTTATCTTTTTTACCCTTCATTGATACACATACATACAAACACATACATATGGATATACACAGACATATGTATACCAACTAACAATACACTGGAGATTTTAATATCAAGTACTGTAATGTAGTTTAAGACTGAAACCCTTACTGTATTACAAATACTTTGATGCAAGTTGCAGTATACTCTTTATTTTTGTTCCTTTCCGTTATATTTAACTTTGAATGAAAAAGCCAAAATAATTTTAATGTTCAAAGTATCCTAAATTATAGCTAATGTTGGTATATCTATTTTTTTTCTTTTATTTCCAATATTCTAAGTAGTCTAAATAATAGAATGTCGAGTATTTATAGTTATATAACTATCACTGCCATGAAATAAAAAAGACTATTTTGTGTGCTGTAAAATATTTTAAACCATTTTTGAAGAAAAAATACTCCATACAAAAAAGCATGGGATACTTGACTTTAATATTGTTTTAAATTAATAATGCTAATTAGTAATATGGCATTTACAATGTAAATGTGAGTTAATGAAATGTATTTTTTTAACTTCTCTTGCAGCTATTTGTAAATATCTGCAAATGGAGAAAGCATTTCATTATCAAATTCCTCCGACTTTACAGTTTAAACTGTATTATTGCTGATTCCACATGTTATTATTTCCATGTATCCATGCCAATTCCTACTTGCGTATTCACTTAAATAAAACAAACTAATAAAACTGTTTATAAATAATTACTGAATTGAGATGGATTCTATCTTTTTGAACAATATCAACTGTTCCAGAGCAGTATGCAGACAATCTATTGAATGGAAAACTGCCATCAATCTGAGGGAATAATGTATAACTAACTGTCTTCGTCACATACTTGCTTAACTCAGTTCCTTTCAATATCTGGAAAAAGATGAAAATTGAAGAGCTAATTTTTTTTAGACTGACCTGATTTGTTTCTTAATTTCTATTTTAGAAAATCAATGCTACCTGCTGCTTACACCAGCCTTGCATTTAAGCAATAGCCAGATATGCATATAAAGGCGGCAGAGTGGAATTTCAAACAGGTGTCCAAACAAGCTGAAGTTCTCCATCTCTCCCATGTATCCAACAAGAACATTCAAGAGGACTATTGCAGAAGGAAATAAGCTCTCTGCCCCTCCTCTGCCAGCCCCAATAGCCAACACAAAAATAAAAACAGACAAACAAAAAACCTAACCAACCAAAACAAGAAACCCCAGGTAATAGTTTTTGTGCAGTTATTTACAAAAAAAATATTTTCACAACTAGTTTTTAGTCATGGGGAATTGTAGGAGTGGCTTGGGAATTCTAGGAGTTGAGGTCCATACATTTCAAAGTTGCTGCGGTTGAGAAATACTGAGCTACAGCTAATTATTTGGCAGTAATAACTTCTTTGAAGGATAAACGTACCAACAATGCTTAGCAAATGAATTGCATAGCTAACACATTACGTATAAAATTATATAAAGATATGCCTACATTACATATGTAGCTAAAATATATAGAAAAATGTATTATTTTTATGGGAACACATACATTAATTAATATTTGATTTAAACATCAGTGACTACATTAAAATATAACAATTATAACAAAACAGATGTAACAATGGGGGGGTTTCTACTGTGGTTTTTTTTCTATATAAACCCAACACATGGTCAACATATGCATTAAATTATATTAATCCTACTTTTAAAATGTCCAACAACTATTTCAACACTCATTAGTCATAAGAAAAATTAATAGGGCACACGTTAGAAATACAAACTTTACTATCTTCATTAATAACACTATAAAGACACTGTGAGGAATAATAGAATATTTTAAGTCATATCAAAAACATTTTTATGAAAATAAAATGTAAAGCAGCTGAGTGGAGAAGGAGTCAAGGAAAAGAAATATAAACTTGCTATTCTGCTTCCTTTTACCAGTGTTGTTGGCTTTCAGAAAGATCCAGAACAGAGTATAAGTTTGAGGGTTACCATTATTTTAAATGGTAGAAAAAAAGGCCAAGAGTTGCAGTTGAATTAATTTTAGCTGCTGCATGTACATTTCATAATACTAAGAAAATATATACATAGGCCTAGAAATATAGTGTCCAAATAAAAATATGAAAAACAATACATTTGTTGGTGGTGGTGGTGGTTGTGTTGTTGTTAGTTGCGAAGTCGTGTCCAACCCATTGCAACCCCATGGACAACATTCCTCCAGGCCTTCCTGTCCTCTACCATCCCCTGGAGTCCATTTAAGCTCGCACTGAC
>JANHJO010004704.1:504844-516031 GCA_032468235.1 Pseudoxyrhopus heterurus | reverse complement strand
GGGGGGGTGGGCGGCAGGATGGAATGGCTTTGTAAGACAGGAGGAAGAGCCACAGACTGCATGGGAAGCATTTCAGAAGATTCTATTAATATAACCTTTCAATAATGATAGAACTAGTACTCATAGTTGTGGTTCTTGTCTGGACTACCTTGAAGGACTAACATAAATCTTGCAAGACTCAAAGTATTTCTCCCCTCCTCTCCTTTTACTCTCTGGAAAACAAGTCTCTTCTGAAATGTTTCCCACCCCCTTCTATGGACAGAATTGTCCAGTCTATGGCTCTTCCTTCTGTCTCACAAGGTAATTCTCACATATCATTACAATGAGCTATCCAGAGTTCTGGTTTTAAGATGAGTAGCCATATTTTAAACAAATAAATAAACTCCAGAGATGGAAATTGTCTTGTACACCATTTGATCCAAGCCCTAACCAATACAGGAGAGTCAAAGAATACCATCATAAGAAGTGATTTCTCAAGAAATAGGTTTCACTGAAACAAAATAGTTCTTAAGAGGCCAGCACTCTGTTCCCAGAAAAGTACTGATTCTTGATAACAATAGCTTTGTTTGGGACCCACAAAACTGCCAGCTTGTATGTTATCCAGACTCCTTGACTAGTAATGGTCTTAATATGGAATTCATTCCTGAATGTGATATGAAACTTTTGTCCTCCTTAGCTTTTAGGGAAAAGGCAAGAACTACTGCTTCCGAGCAAGTATGTGGGGGAGTTGGTTGAGAATGATTATTATAAGAATGTTATTGTGGATGCCTAGTACTGTCATGCCTCACATCATTTCAATGAAAAACAGTGGTAACACATTTGACAAATATTATCTGGAGAAAAGATAAAATGATAAAAGACCACATTAAGAATTCTCTTAAATTGCAAGGTGGTGTGATGTAGACTCCAGAAGTAAAAATTTAAAAAACAACGTAAGTGTTGGTGAGCGCAAAAGAAGTCAGAAACTCTGTTCACCTCCCAGTACAAATTTTAAATTTGCATTTAAAAAGTGGGTCTCTAGTATGGCCAGTTGTTAGTCCTTATTTTCTGTTCCAGTCCTTCCTGAAGGAGTTGTAGATGACAATTTTCTTAAAGGCCCTAACTTGATCCTCCTTTCTTTATTCTGGTAATATCTATGGCAAAATCACTGGCAGAAGACATTTTTAACTTTTTTCTGAAGCAAAGTTAGTTGCTTTAAGATGACTGACAAAAGATACTTAGTTATAAAAGGCATTAATTTTCCTCTATAGCAATCATGATACAGCTCAGATTGCTTTTGGGGTATCAACTATCTATGAATGGGGGCATTCATTTACATATTTATATACAAGCTTGCTGAAGAATATGGGTGACCATTGATCTAGACAATATTTTATTTTTGAGATTCCTCAGTAGTATTTATATTCCGTGATGGCGAACCTTTTCGGCACCAAGTGCCCAAACCAGTTTGCTTCACGCGCAATTTGCTCATGTGTGTGCGTGTTTCGTACATGTGCGCGCATCTTCAACTACAAAGGCAAACAGCTGAGGTGCGGCAATCTGCACTGTTGCGCCAATCAGCTGCGCTTCAAACTGATGAAATACAGGTCAGAATAGTGCAGGGGCAGGTGGGTGGGTCCAAATGAAGAACCGGAAGTAACCTGGCGATGGTGCGCATGCCAACAGAGAGAGCTCTGCGTGCCTCCTCTGGCATGTGTTTGCCAACACTGATTTATATCAATGAATTTATAAGAATCCACTTTATTTTTATTATAACAGACACTTCATTCAAGGTCCTAGGTTACTCCTGATTTTCCAGCTCTCCAGGCAACCACGTGTGAATCCAACTATTGGTGCTATTATACAAAACTGTCCTGCCCTCTCTCAGTGCCATGGCTCTCCAATGGGCTGTCACAGATATAATCCCATGGACCACAAAATGCCACTAAACCAAATTCCTTGATACCATTCAACAAGTTTTCAAAGCACTTATCCTAACAACATTACCTTTCACTGATGTAATATACAGTAGAACAAGAATCAGACCTTTTGATTTTTTTTAAAATGATGTCACGAACTTTAATTATAGAAAAATGTTGACCTTATGAAAGTGCTCAAAAGTGTAGAGAAAGTTCTCTATGTAACGGCTTATGAAGGAAGTTGAGGACACTCATAAATTTGCCTTATAAGCTACGGTCCCATGTAGCTCATAAAGCAAATTTAAAACATGCTCACACGCATACAGTAATGAAAAGGCTTACTGCGGCTGTGCCTGCTGAGGTAATCCAGGAGGTTTTTGCTTGAGTGTAAATGTCATCTGAGCCATGGGATTCGATTTCTGTTGGACCTGCACCTTCTTTGAAAACATCTGCTGAACTGACCGCTGAGGGATAGGCCAGGGTGGAGTAGCCGGACTTGATCCCCCAGGTGAAACAGTTTCTTGCTTGGTGGCATCCTCACAAACGCTTCCTTTTGTACCTGCCTTACAGACACACAACTGGGGTCGCAGGCACATCCCTCCATTCTGGCATGGTGGTGAACAGTTAGCTGAAGGGGAAAATGGAACAAGTGAATAGAAAGATAAAATATGTTTGTGTTACACAATCTTCAAGCAAAATCAACTCTTTGGAATTAAATTCTATACAGTGAAAACAGATCCCATATATGAAGTCACTGAAGTCATTGCTGAGTAGCAGACACAAATATTACACTTACGATTTTACAAAATAGGCAGAATTTACAATTTCCTGAGATCCTCCGTCTCATGCTATTTACTGGAGTTATCTGAAGAGTTAAATCTGGTAGAAGCTGTTATTATGACTATCAAATTAAGAATTTCTTCAGGGTGAAAATAAAAACCAGATTTTGCCAACCTGCTACTACCTGGTTACAGCCATGTTGCCTGGGATTAAAGAAATTGAGCTTTATAGCTGAAGGGCACTAAATGGAGAAAGGCTGATGTAGGTTGTTTGTTACCAGCAAATCTACAAATCCGTCTACCTCAGCTACTTGGTTTATATACAAATACTCAACCTTTATGGCACATTTTTTTATAAAAACCATCCTCACGTTTATCAAATCAATCAAAGTAGTAGGTGTACAGTCAAATTTTTCTTGGCAGGTAGACCAACTTTCATGCAATGCACTAGATGGCAGCTACTCACTTTCATTTTCTAAAAAGTGTATGTGATCCATTTGAGGCATGCTAGCACCCACTTCCTTTTTGATTAAAATATTCAGAGTTTAAAGGTACCAAGCAAGATTTCTTTGGTGGTACTTAATGTCTTTTTTCCCAAAAGCTGATGCTTCTGGCAACTATAGAAGACAAGGGCTTGTAAATTCAAAGGAGGCTGCAAATTTCTCTCCGATTGTTTTCAGATATATGGAAGTGTTTTCATAGATCACCACAGTAGCCTGCTTGCCTTAAGTGCCGAGGAACATAACAACTCAGGCAAGTTTCAAGACTATGAGAAGTCAAGACAAATCAACCACAAAATTTAAATTTGTAAGAACTTACTAGATATGAATTATGGTCTTCTAGTAATCAATAATGCCATCCCTATGAGAATAGATAAGCCAGAAAAAGAAAGCAGCCAGTAACTTTAGGTTGCTTTAATTAACAGCAAGGCTAACTATGGTATAGATATTATATGTAACAGATGTACATAGAAAAAGCCTACGGTGCAACACTGCTGTGCAAGAAATACATTTTGAGAAAGAAAATGTATTTGTTAATTATTTTAAATAATATCACTTGAGAATTGAAGTTTATTTTTCTTTGGGTAAATATTTTTGCTGAATACTATGGAAAAGGCTTGACACAGAAACGCTTCATATGTTTTATGTACTTGTTTTGACCTGAAACAAAAAGAGTACACCCTCCAATACACATCAATTGCATTTCTCACTTTCAAATCTGCTCCATACTGTAAAACTGAAATTGGCAAGCTGCTTCTATCTGGACTAAGAACTCACTGTTATTTCCAATTATCCAATTGCTCTCCAATGAATGCAAAACAGAACCACCATGTTCTTCTGGGCTCATGGGACCTTTGATTGCATATAATACACAACAAGGAACTGACAGACCAAAAGCCTGACACTTAACCATAACCATTAGTTTAGGTGAGAATGATTGAGTAGTTGAGACAGATTTCCTACAGGCTTCGTGAAAGCTTTTACTGGTTAAAGCACGCAAGAACACTGGCAAAGCAACTGATCATGCATGATTTCAAGCCACCATCAGATTTCTTGGCACAGCGTAACTCACTTCTGCTCAGCCTACAAACATAAACTGGCATTGGTCAAATGAACGCAATGAACAGATCTTCCATTAGAGCAGATTATTGTCAATAGTATACCTCGACTATCACCTATAGCCATATTGTTGTTGTTGTTGTTGTTTACCTAAAAAACTTTGGAATCTCATCCTTTTATATATATCAGGCTTCTAAAACACTGGCACTTCTATCCTCTGGCTTTAAAATACAGAACAAGACACAACATGTTTAATTCGCCCATTAGGAAAACACCCTTGAGTCAAATAGTTTTTATGCAATTGCTGGCAATAGTGAGAAAGGGCTGTTTTGTGTCACCAGAGCCATTTCCAGCCACCTTTCTATTGAAGCCACAATAACAAACAATACCAAATTGTTCGAAGACAAAATATCAGGCTTCACTTCTAATTCAGAGTAAAAATTTAATCTTTAAATAACATTTCATTATTTTTTTTTATTTTTTTAAACATCCATCCCAGTGTTACAATGTGATATTATACTCAGTAAATGAAGTTCAGTGAGAATGGGCTCTGTATCTGCCGTCCCCTAAGAACGAAATCCTCCTGAATTTTGCAGGCATTATATGCAAGGAATTAAGCATAGAATCCTACTGCTATTGCAGAGGTGAGAGATTGTACGAAGGCTGGGAAAATAATATAAGGGAGAGGAGATCTAAACAATCAAGAAACAGAAGGCAAGTCCATTGGCAGCTTATGTCATAAACAGCAACTCGATCCAGGTGGAATTCATAGAGACTCTGCTTTATGAAACTCATTATAGATGAGAGTAGGAAAACTTGGAAGCTTCCAGGATTCTGTATTTACCTTAGTCGAGCCTTTCCCCCCCCCCAAACATGGCAACTTTAAGATGTGTAGACTTAGTATTTACCTTAGTATAGACTCAGCAGGCTGGCTGGGAGTTGAAGTTCACATATCTTAAAGTTGCCAAGTATGAAATACACAATTCTACATTAAATATTCCTGACTAAAATACATGATGCTCTTATTTCCTTGGCCTGGCCCAGATGCATGGGGCTTGAAACCTGCCATCAAATCCCACAATTTTCTTTAAACCCAAAAATTTTAATATCAAATTAAAATGTAGTATGCAGTTTATTGCATCTTCCAAAAAGTCCCTATGCAACTTCACACAAAGCCCCAGATACAGTACAAGGAAGTAACAATTGAAGAATTAGGGAAAAACACAACCAATTAACCTTTTTAACTCTTAACCTTTCGTTAAGCTTTCCTCTGTTGCTCTGAATAATTTTTGCCTCCCTAGATTCCCACCCTACCTGACCTCATTTTTATGTTAATTTTCTAAATTAAAACATAAAAAGCTGAGATGCTGCAAGGCAAAAAGCATCAGGCTCTAGCATTATCTTATTTTATAAAAATCACAGCATGCTCCCATTAGAGAGCCCATAGCTTTCTTAGAATGGTTTTGCCTTCTCAGAAAAGGTTGAGAGATGCAGATAACATCTTACTTGCCTAGAGGAAATGAAAAGAATAACTGTCAGGTGGGGAGTTTCATTGGAACGCTGACAATAACATCAACAGTTTGACTTCAGGTAAAGGGGTATTTTGTAACTAATTGTGGTCATGTGAGAGCATGTTGTGGAACTCCAGCAACATGCTTTCAAAATTCCAAGTGTGGCCAAACTGTTTCCTATCCCCCAAGTACAGCATTTGGAGGAAATTATTTATGCTAGAGGAATACATCAACCAGGTATTCTAGGATGCTCAGTTCTTTCTGAAAAATTTCCAGCATTGTACTCCATGTCTATGATGATCATTCTGCAAGTTAAATTATCTGCTGAATGACCAGTATGGGGATTGTCTTGGTTTTATTACAGAATAGAATAAAATTCTTTATTGGCCAAGTGTGATTGGACACACAAGGAATTTGTCTCCAGTGCATATGCTCTCAGTGTTCATACTACCAACAAGTGATAAATCATGATCATAATCATCATAAAATACATTCATCATAAATCATAAGATACAACACTTAGTGATAGTCATAGGATACTAAATAAGCAGTCAACATAAATCATAATACACAATGAAGTTATAGTCATAAGCTAAGGAAATACAGTAGGTAATGGCAAAGATGAGAAGGATAGCAATAGCAGTTGCACTTACACTTATATACCGCTTCACAGTGCTTTACAGTCCTCTCTAAGCTGTTTACAGAGTCAGCATATTGCCCCCAGCAATCTGGGTCCTCATTTTACTGACCTCGAAGGATAGAAGGCTGAGTCAACCTTGAGCCTGTGAGACCTGAAATGCAAAACTGTTGGCCGCCGGCAGTGCCAGTAAGTATTCGTTAGAAATCAAGTTTCTAAGCAACTTTCAGACAGGGAGGCAAGTTCTCTAGTGAAACAAAGCAGCGGTCAATGAATAGAACTTTCCACATTTAGAAAACTGAACTCAGATAAAAATGATCCATTTCCATTAAGCTTACATTCTTTCATTCAAATAGACAGATCTATCCTTGAGTAAATCCCAAGAAAGGGGATTGTACTCCTTCACTTCTGAAAAAAATAATGGGAATTATCAAAAGATACTGAGGAGGCAAGAAAGGAAGCTACTTTGCCTGGCATCCTGTTTATCATTCATAGACTGCATACACATGCATGCAATATTTTCTTTCTCATTTCAATGTTTTCCATGAGCAGAAACAACTAAACTAGGGGATTATTTTAAAAACTAATGTTATCTGAATGAGGATTCTATCTTTCTCTTCTCAAACAAGCCAAAAAGTGTAAATTTGATTTGCAAATTTCTTCAGTATAAGAAACGCAACCAGCTAGGATTCCCAATTCAGAGAAAAAATTAAGGCTTTGTTAATGATAAAACAGGGCTCACCCTAATTTTAATTGGCCATGTTTATTTATTTGATTTTTAATCCCCCTTTTTATTTTATAAATAACTCAAGGCAGCAAACATATTAATTCTCCTGTTCCTCCTCCTGTTTGCCCCAGAACAACAATGCTGTCACTATGTAACTTGTGGCTCCTTAGGAATTGTGCAGTGCACCCTCAAAGATTAAAGCAGTTATGCATGGCCTCCTGAAGAACTGTAAATCACAGCTGTTGCTCTCAGTGGCATTCGGATGCCACAACTTGGGATGGTATATGGGTGATTCCAAAGAGTCTATGTTATATTATGCTAGCTTAAAAACCTCAGTGAACCTATCCTGTTATGCACATTACAAAACAGTTAACGTAGCCATTGGTATCTTACGGTTCCCCAATACCCCTTAGCGGTCAAAGTTCTCAGTTACAAAACAAGCAGCAAGCTTCCATGCCTCAGAATGAGATCTGAATCCTTTCATGCATGGGAAGGAATGCAACAACACAGAATTATGCTACATCTTAAAAAACAATACTTTATACCTTAAAATTGCATCCGACACAGATTTCAGCTCAAACAGGAAACTATTTCTAGACTGTAACCAAATGCATGGATTAGTACAGCCCAAATTTGAGTTTATCTATGCATAGAATTTTACAAGTTATTTAAAGCAGAATAGCTTCTTAGTAATATGAATCAAGCTTATTATAACATATGACACTATTCAGTGATTTATATTATGTTAACATGGTTCTTGATACCCATTTCTAGTAGACTTTGAATGTGATTAAATATATAAATATGCTTAACTGGTCACAACAAATTAAGGGTAAGATAATTTATATGAATTTTTAAATCCCTGGTTTATTCATTTGAATTATAATCTGTTCATGGTCTTTTTTGTACTTATTTAAATTTTTTATTTAATGAGTTCAATCAACAATAGTGTTCTACCTGTAGCCTAAATAAAACTAACCTTGTAAAAAAAGTTTTAAAGGTAGAAGTAAATAAATTGGCCTAATAAATTAAATATTTGCTAGAGGTGTTTGAAAAATAAGATTATAGCTAATGCTGGTTAGGTAAAGATTCTGTGGAAGACATTTTCAAGCTGAAAACCCATTTTTTCCATAACTGTCCTGGACACATTTGGAAGAACAGATATAGTACAAAGTTACTCACAATGTGTTAGATTAAATAGCATGCCATAGCTTCACAGGATGATACACAGTCCCAGAGATTGAGAAATAAAGAAATAAAGTCTATATTCCAAGCAATGTCATTAATGACTCACCCAAAGAATCATTAATCTATATTTTTAATGGAGGAGGAAGGAGATGAAAAGACCTACTTCATACAATACAATTATTGTTTTAAATTTGTTATGACTGGTAGTTCTGCAGACGCTGGATGGGTCACGATATCCAAGGAAACAGTAAAAACATAAAACAGCATAGACAGCCCAGACTAGAGCCCACCATAACAGTTGGCCTAATCAACACACTAATCACAGGTCCACTACCAGAGCCGGATCTTCAAGGCTTTCTAGATGCCAGTGAGAGTGGGCCCCACCTGAATCTTGGGAGGGGGGGAGAGAAATTCTGTTTCAGAGGGGAGGGGCCACATGTATGCTTCCTTGGTCCCATAAAATGACAACGTTTAATAGAGGGGCCTGGAGCAAATGCACTCTGCCAGAACATACCAAGTGGGCAGAAACCATAAGCTTTATGGTGACAATCATCACCTTGAACTGTACCTGGAACCCAACTGGCAGCCAATGCTGCTTGTTTCGTTCACAATGGGAATATCTGGACCTAATGTTAAGTGATCATTACTGCTCATTCTACTGAATTCTGAACCAGCTATAGCTCCCAGAGCTCTTCTTCAAGAGCAACCCTATGTAGAGTGCATTGCAATGATCCAGTCAGGAGGTGACCAGACCGCGAATAGAACAATCTATATGAAGGTGATAGCTAAGTTCTGAAAAAGGTAACCGAATTGTAGAAATACATTTAACAGTAAGTTCAAATCAATGTATAGACTTATTTTCTAATTTCTAATTTCCAACCATATTTTTGAAAGTTCCCCTGAGTACTCAGCATTCCATCTCTACAACCTCCTGTTTGTTACCTACTGCGTAGAACTCCCACTTTCCTCTGGTTCTTCTTTACCGTAAGTTTTCATCTCTTTCCCATTTCTGCTTTCAAACCAGAATTTCTTTCAGTCATCACCATAATAAATCTTTACTTTTCGGTTTCTTCTGCCCCATTTCCTTCAGTTCATGTGACTAAGCCATCTTGGGCTGCACAATCTTTTCATTTATCTCTCCCCACTACAAATATTAAGAATTAGATAAATGAATGACTTCTGCACAAACACAGACATACAGCTCTCACATGATAACAATTTGCTATCTGTCAATACAGTTTTCTGTATTTTGGCACTATATTTGGGAGGGAGGAGCTCTTCTACAATTCTTGGCAGCACCAGAGGGTTAAATATGCAGGGCTATGTTTTTCTATAGAGACTATGACTTTATCATATTTGTGAAAGCACTGGGAATTCTAATAAAAGTGTGTGTCATTGCTGGAATTCTTGGTTGGCCCATTTAAAAACATCTGATGCATTCCTATAGTGACATCTACAGTTGTGTAAACATGACCTCTAGAAATAAAGCAGAAGCCATGCCTTCTCCTTGCCAGTCTAAATCCTGCACTCCTAATCAAACCTTAAATTTTAGCTTTGAGCAACATAAAGAGCACTGTATTCTTGGCTCTTTGTAGTTTGTTAGTTAAATGCAATTGCTATCTAAGCTGCTACAAATGTAGTATTCTGGAATGTTTCTTGTACCTAATAACTGAGTTTACTAGGCTGGATACTAAAAATGATCTCATGTTCCTATCATGCAACAGTTTTTTTCAGTTAATGTTTGCATTCTTCGCATCATTGTGTAAACCTATCACATTTGCAGTGAATTACATTAAGGCCGAGCAGAATAATTTAAGACTCACCAATTATTGGGTCTTGCAAATCCAGACAGTTGATAAACAGAAATAAGATTGTTGGGTCTGGTGAATTATTCTATATCACTAGAAGCTACATTTGGCCAGATGGGTTATAATTTATGCAGGCTTGTATTTGCACTAAGTTTTTTCTAACAATGAATCAATAAAAGCATTACCCTTCTGTCCTTGAGAGGTAAACTCTGTGAAGCAGCCAGCTTGATTTTGTTTCTACTTTTAAAAAATATATTCTATATGTACGTATAAACTATATGTTCAAAACCATACTACCATATTAGCCAGCTGTTGCATTTCAACTTGGTTCACTCAGTTCAGTCTGGCCTCTCCATTTTCTCCATCCAGAAATATTTTAAAATACCACCAGTACTGCAGGAACTGTAAACTGAAATATGGGACATACCACGGCAACAGTGGGAAACAGAACAAACACCTCTTCACAGTCTTGTTAAAATAAAAAAAATCAAATGAGCATGTAAAACACCAAAGTTCCACAATATCCATTCATCTCTGATTTATAAAGCTGACCAACTCCACAGTGTCTCTGGACAGCTTACATCCATAGAAACAATCCAAAAACAACAGCCGAAGAGAAACAACAATGCACATCCAGGAGAGCAATAAAACATCCAACCTAACATGCAGGGCCCCATTAAAGACCCACCACCCACCTAGCTCAAAGCCTTGGAGAAAAGCCATATTTCAAAGATACTTGGTGTCACACAAAACTAACAAAAGTTGTTGCAGTGTTTTGCATCTTATGGTGCAAAATCTGCCTAAGACTACCCTTATTTATGATAGAAAATTATAGAGGGACAGGGTTACTCCAACATCCCCTCGCTGCAAGTGGAAAGCAAATCTATGGTGACAGAAGCAATTAACAGATTAACAGAGTTGGAAGGGACCTTGTACTGTAGGTCATCTAGTCCAACCCTCCGCCCAAGCAGGAGACCGTACACCATTTCAGACAAATGGCAGTCCAATAGCAATAGCAATAGCACTGTATTTATATATCGCCTATCAGGGCTTGCAACCCTCTCTAAGCGGTTTACAATG
>JANHJO010004704.1:490288-500742 GCA_032468235.1 Pseudoxyrhopus heterurus | reverse complement strand
TCTACAATCTTCCATCTTCTCTCCGTAAATACCAATTCATAGTTTTCAATTATTGGCATGTTACCTATACTTTTCAATTAGTCCTCGATTTACAACAGTTCATTTAGTAACTGTTCAAAGTTACAACAGCACTCAAAAAAGTGACTTATGACCATTTTTCACACTTATGACCATTGCAGCATCCCCATGGTCACCTGATTTATATTTGGATGCATGACAACCAACTCACATTTATGATGGTTGCAGTGTCCTGGAATCATGTGAGCCCCTTTTGCGATCTTCTGACAAGCAAAGTCAATGGGGAAACTAGATTCTCTTAAGAACCGTGTGTCTAATTTAAGAAATGCAGTGATTCACTTACAAATGTGGCAAGAAAAGTCATAAAATGGGGCAAAATTCACTTAACAACGTAAATTTTGGGCTCCATTGTGGTCGTAAGTTGAGGACTATCTGTATACAGGATTTAAGATAGCCATTTATTTTCAGACCAAATCTGGGAAACGCCGCTAGCCACAGATTTCTACTTTCAAGTCACATTAGCATAATCATCAGAGTTACAGATCTCTATTTTCTTTTTCACATGACAAATCCTTGCAATGATATTTATGAAGCCTCAATATAGTGCCTGCAGGCCTCGTCCTCCCTTCTTAGGCCTCCAAGCTCCTCCCCATTTGTTAGCATTCTTAACAAGTTTATTTTCTAGCAAATGAGTGTTTTGTGACTGACCCTATCTTCAGGGGCAAACATTTTTATGAACTGGCAGTTCTCACACAAGAGATACTTGGCATTCGGCATCTAGAACCTGTTAGTGTACATTATATTTCAGGTCCTCTAAACCAGTGTTTCACAACCTCAACAGCTTTAAGATGTTGGCTGGGGGATTCCGGGAGCAGACATTCACACATGTTAAAGTTGTTGAGATTGAAAAATGCTGTGGTAAACCAGAATAACCTAGCATATGTGGTCCTATGCACAGTCATGACTGTGTCCCATCTGGAACACAGTTCCTTAAATCCCAAAACCTTCAGTACTTAGATCCAAACCTGGATACAATCTGATCCAAATAATTTCCAGAATGCTCTGTGTCTACCAGATATCCCTGGTTCTTCCATTATTGAGATGGGATTGCCGGAGTTCCACAGGTGTCTGTACCAGCAATACTAAATCTAATACTAAAATACTAATTTTATCTTACCCACTCTTATATGATTAATATAATCATTTCAATCATTCAGTCATTTCATCATCTCCTCCCTGCAATCAGCATCTGCTTGGAACCGAAAGATACTTCTTTTGCATTTCTGCTATACAATGTGTCAATCCTTTTAGGCTGCACTTGCTAGAAAATAAAAACTGAATAAACTGTGTGTGTGTGTGTTGTTGTTGTTGTTGTTGTTGTTGTTGTTTAAAGCAGCATATGTCTGACAGGATCCATATCTCATGAGGATACAAGCAGAGAACCCTCAAAATTCTCTCAAAATTCCAACTGTGTCCATTGATAAAAAGGCTGATACTACATTTAATGTGTATGTGGAATGGATTAGCTCACAGTTACCCTTATTACACTAGAGTTTCCATTCTATTACCAAGGACAGGTTTCATTCATGTGGAAAGTTTCCAGGCTATTGAAAGAATCATGTGTGACCATGACTATATATTATAGCAGCATGAAGAACTCAAAACATAAAGGATGTTTTAATAGCTTCTGCATTAGAAAGATAACATGTGGGCTGCCTTCTCATTTGACCAACACCCGATATATGGAGCATACATACAGTTCCTGTTCCTCATCAGGACTCAGTGCTTACTGCTTAAGGTCCAATGTTTGCATTACATTTAAAGTGACAGAGTAATTTTCATGTGGTCAGTAATTCTTAAGAATGCACAGCCACAAGGAATTTACCACATCCTGGAGAAGTTTATCTTTCCAATGGGTCTTTAAAATATGGTGAACAGCAGACCTTATTTTTTTTAAAAACTCACCACATGAAAATGATAAAGAAACTTTAAGTCATGGTGATGTCAGAATCTAGAGGCCCAGCCAGTTCATTTCTCCCACATGCAAGCTTCATGTATGAAAGGCATCCTGGTCCTATCCACCAAGAGTCACTGGGAATCAGGCAGCATATAAATTTAATATATGATCAGATATAGAAACTGAATTTGATATTTTTGTCCATTTACTGAATCCTTCCCAAGCTGCCTTATGAAATTGACTGATGGTGATTTCTGTCAATGTTGTTGGTGTTCAAGTAGTGCTCTAGTTTGTATTCGGAAATCCCACAATGTTTTAATCTGCTCATTTTTGACTACTTTTTCAACTCTTATATTCCAACCAATTGTTCATTACTGGCACATGATAATTTTTCAGTTGTTCCAGTGAATGATTTTAGCCTTTGTGTTATGTCTTTGTTTATAATCAGTTTGTGTAATCTTTTGCATGAGCTGAGTGTATAATCTATTATTTCATCTGATTTTTTGCATAATCTATACTTTGAATCATTTGATGGTTTTTTTCAGTTCTGGTTTTAGATTGCATTTGTTCAAATAGATTGCTCTTGAGCAGCCAAAATCAAGCCTTCAGTTTCTTTTCTTTTCTTTAATGTTCCAGTTTTTAGCCATTTTCAGGTTTATCCTTATCCACTTTCCTTTCAACCGTGTGCAGAAATTGACCGTGTAATGTTTTTCCTTTCCAGTATTCTATCTGTGTTATATTATTTTGATACTCATTTCTGTTTCCTGCACATTCAGTAAATTCCCATGTTTAATTTGTATCAATGGTCATTTTGGCTGTCTTACAAAGCCAGCCAATGCATGCTTTTCTTCTTCAATAGTTTATTTGACTTGAAGTAAACATCTGCTCTTTTGCTTCAGAACAGGTATTATTTATCAATATCACTATAGGCATTCTCTACCACATCTCTTCCAGCTTGACATCTGTAAATAGGTCAAATGCTTGCACTTATTAAATGCATCTAATATTAAAGATAAAGCCAGTAGGCAGAGCTGCAATGTTCTTTTCCCAATATTGAATTTGTATATGTAGGGGAATGAATCCCTGGAGTGAAGATTCCAGATTGTCACATAATGTATAGCTTGGCAATCTACATTTGACAAAGGCACTAAGCTGCCATTTTCCTTTTTCAGTGCCTAGAACAGGGGTGTCAAACTTGCGGCCCGCAGGCCGGATGCATTATGCGCTGGACATGCCAACCGCCATTTTAGCGAAGGGGGGATAAGTTGTGATACATCACATGATGACAACGTGACACCGTGAGTTTGACACCCCTTACTAAACCAATATAATAAATGAAAACAAATAAAATCATATTAGCAATAGCACTAAAACTAATATAAATAGGCATCCAATGACCAGATATTAACATACGCATTTTAGAAAATCTCCAAGCACAAAAAAAATGGTAGAAAGAAAAGAAGTTCCATACTAGTACCGGTAGTTAAACAATGAATAAACTAACACAAAGCATTAATGAGCTTTTGCAGCTGTAGGGAGAAGGGATCACTACCAGTTAACTAAGTTGCTTCATTTCTTAAGAAGCGGAAGGAAGAATGATCCATTAAGGCACGCCCTGAGAGATGAAAGCTTCCAACATGAACCTCAACATGCACCTTAAGGAATGCATATCAAAATGCAGATGCACTGTTGTAATAACATATGCTTTAGCAACAGATGCTCAGACCCATAAAGCCATTGCTTTGTTGCACATTAAAGGCAGATTATTTTCCGTCTGGGATGGGAATGTACTAGATTACAGTGTGTCCCCAATAAAGCATTGCTACTTCTGCATGCATGCTGGGAGACAGACATTCTCATCAGGAATGCATTGGATGTGTTTCTTTATGTAAATGTGGAATGAAACAGAAGCATTTATTTCTGACTATGTAAAATCAAGGACTTTGCGGGACATCTGCAAGCCAGACTGATGGAAACAATTTGAGCAGTAGGAACAAAGGAAACAGCATCCTATGAAGACCAGGTGGGCTGGAACCAATTAGCTTTTCCCCACCTGCCACCATTTTCTACTGTATAATCCAATGGCTGTTAATTCTGTGAAAATACCGCATTAAAACAGATTTCAATATTCACATTACTATGACTGTGAAAATCACAGCACACCAGATATTTTTAGAAATGTTTCCAGCCCTTTGAACTGAAAAGATGAATCATTCATTAACATATTAATATAATGAATATTAATAAATATTAATCGATAGGATGTTGGAAAGAGGAAAGGAAGTCAGTAATTTCACTGGCATGGGACTGGGGCTTTCTTCTCTGTATTTTTTTTTCAATTGATGTTTGAAAATACTAGCCAACTTTTCTTAAAAGGCATTACAAATGAATAACAACTGATAACATACTGCATAAATACCATGTCTGTGTGCAAAGTATAAAAACATTAATTTTCTATTCAGTGAGATACACATGTCTGACTCGTGTCAGCGCTGGAAAAAATGAACAAATTCATACTAAAATTAGAAGCAAGATCCTGGAGGGTCACTCACAAGGGTTATATTAAGGTTTGCTTACAAAAAACATTTGTCAATATCATTTTCATTTCACTAAACTATTAAAATTAAAAGTCTTCCCAATAAGAACTGTAACAGAGGCAGTCCGTGTATTTTTTTTCTTTGATACCTGTATATATTGGAAGCATCCAAGGAATTGCTTCATGGATCTTTTCAGGGGTAGCTGAAAGTAGCCACTGACTGAGAATGCCTGGGGCTAAGTTCCTTGGGCTTACGTGATATATTAAGAATGTAAAACTGAGTCTCAGCAATTATTTTATCTTCTATAATGGATTTTTGTAGAATGAAAACAGGTGATTGAAACAGAAGAGAAGGTTGTAGGCAGAACATGACAACATTTACACAGTATACCTACAATAAAATTTCATGACTAAGGTAAGGCAGTGCCAGTACAGAACAAAATCCTTTAAAAATCCTGAGACTCACACACTGATACTGTTTAAGCATGATATGGAATGGAATGCAAATGAAAACAATCAATAAAAAAACATTTACAAAAAAAAGAATCCTGAGATAACTTGGTGTACAATTTTGACGTCTTTCCTAACTATACTGGGTACACTTTCTCCTTTCTTTCATACAATTGCAATATTTGTGTCCCAGGAATTCCGTAATCTAATCCAGTTCCATTATAGGTCCAGCCAGAGACTGAAGTAAGGTTTTCTTCACTGACACTAGGTAGATTTCTTGCTGGATGGATAAAAAATTCTGGAACACAAACTGCGTCAAATTCAAAACACCTAATTTTGAGTTCAGAATGCCCTGTCCCAGGCTGTTTTAATAGTTTTGGAAGTATTCCAAGCTCAGAACACCTGTTTTGAATGCAAAATAATCTGTTTGGAACGTGAAACACTTTCAGAATAATCACAACAGCCTAATCCATGTTTGAAACAGTTTTTTTTTCTCATTTAAGATAAGGTGTTTCAAATTCAGAACGGTTTTACTTCATGAGTACCCATGAGGTGGAAAATGAAGCATGCGTGCAATGACATGATAGCCCAAGTACCATAGCTTCATACTTGCATCAACATACATAAATGTAACATTTGCTGATGACATCATGAAGTACGGATCATTTTAACTGCACTCTGACTGCAATCTGACACATGTGCCGCTATTCAGATTCAAAATGTTTTGCACGTTATTGTTTCTTGCTGTCTCAAAATCTGAAATGTAAAGAAAAGACTCAATAAACCAAACTTTCCACTTGAGTCCTTTTGCTGAAAGGTATCAGTTTATATCAGTTCTACCATTATGGATTTATTGGGAGGGACTGAAAAGAGGGCTTTGAATTTGCATATTACCAGAGATTTCCTTAGAAAGCTGAACTTGCTATATCTTAATATAGTTTTGTTCTTCATCGCTCATTTGATGATTACTAGGTGAATGAAGAGCTACCTGCCCCTTACCTCCAGCAACGGTTGTGGCAATATAATATATGCTGAGGAAGAAACTTTACTTTTCACATCCCAGGTCAGAAAGCAAACTGCTATCTCTCTTGGCTTTCATGCAGGACAGGCCAAACAGACCCCCATCCCACATCTGCTACACAGAAGTTCCGTAGAGAAACCTCTGATTGCAAAATGTTTTAACAGCTTACAGTTGCTGTTCTGCAAAATATCTGCTTTTTGTTCAGGAACGAACTCTTGCATTTAAGAGAAAAAGCCATTCCTATTTTGAACCCCAGTGACTTGGAGAGTGGGGAGGAATTAAAGCAGGATGGTTAACGCTCCTATAACTCAAACGTGACATCAACATTTAAATCTCTCCCCCCCTTGAGAGAGGAGTTCACCACCAAAAAGACCCTGCTTCATTTGGAGGAAGTTATGAAAATCTGAGCCAGAAGTAGGAAGTCACTTAAATGTCATTAAGGATGGAGGGGTCTACATGCAAAACAATCCAATATCCTGAATTCTTATTTTCTTTGAAAATGAGAGTTTAAAATATTAAGTATAAAAACCATTGGGGCTGTCATGCTGTGAGAAATAATCCTGTCAAGTCCCAAAGGAAAGGGGTGTGTGTGTTACATTTCTTAGCACAAATGCATTTTGTGACCTGGTAAAGAAGCCTCCCAGATTTGTATAATTCATAAAGGATGCATTATTTTAACTGCAGCAAGAAAGGCAGCAAAAATAAATAAACAAACAAAAATAAATAAATAAATAAAATCTAAGTAGGTCTGAATATATAGTTAGGCCACTAGCATGGTAAATTTCTAGTGACAAGTATCTGAGGGAGACTTCAACTGATTGCATACTGCAGGAGTGTGCAAGAACCAGTAACTATTTTTATACTTTGGAGGGGAGAGGCCTTTGTTTCATGTTTAAAAGCTTATCCTTCCACATGGCTACTTACGTTTGGTGCACCTCTGGGACCCAGGAATTTTGCTCCAGCCGTGACAGCATTGCCCACCACAAACATTCACCCTGCAAAAAAACAGTAGAGAAAAGGATCAACCGCCAGGTGCAGACGTCGCCAATAAATTCTGCTGCATTTCAATAGCTCGCTATTTTTCTCTCCTTGGGGACCTTTCAAAGCAGGGAGAGGGAGGGGGAATGAGCTAAAAAAGCCAGCTAGAACTATAACAAGAGACTAAAAGGAAAAAAAAATAGGGGGGAAGAAATTGGGTTGACACTTCGGTGGAATGCTAGGGATAGGCAGGATGGGTGGGGGATTTCGGGCCTGGAGGAAAGTAATTATAAGTGTTCCAAATAAGAATAGATTCTTCAGTACTTAGAAGGCAATAGGTCTTTCCTGACGGTCTGTGAGAGGGCTTTCTTTTTTCCTCTGTGATTACCTCACTTTCATTGTATGTGACCTAGAGACACATCTCTGTTGGCTGCGTAAGCATGAAAAGGAGTACAGGCATCCAAATGCCTCAGCTGTTTACATTCTTGCCACCTTCTCTAAGATTAAGGTCCTAAAGCTGAAGGTCTCTGACCACAGTGGGATGGATGCAGGTCTCTAGCTCAATCTACCTCCCAAAAGCCAAAGAAAAAAGGGAACCAAAATAAATAAATAAAAACTGGGACCAAATTGGCTAGTCCACCTCATGCCAGGTGAGAAACCTGAGAAACCAATATGAGGCAGTTTTAGGGGTATTATGGCCCACCAGTGGCCAGTGGAGCTGGTGGTAGACTCAGACAGTGAGGAGGTTGTGGAGGAACATGAGCCAGTCCTGGAGTCTGGGGAAGGCTCTGAAGAGTGCACTGCGCCGGAAGCAGAGATGGGGCCAGGGCCGTCCGACAGTTATCAGCTGCCTTTGGAATTGGAGATCAGCGAGGCAGAAGAACAGTTGGAGCCTGTTCCTGATGTACACACGTGCAGAGCTGCCACAAGAAGGGAACAGTTAAGGAACAAGGGTCGTCTCGGGAGTAAAGACACAGGTGGACGGTGAATGGCCCCTCCCAAAGGGAATAAAAAGGAGTGAAAGGGGAAAGGTGTTGCAGGAGACAATTAGTTCATTTAATTAGGGTGAAGATTTGGTCGGGATTCCTTGCCAAGTATTTTCTGGCACAGCGTTGAGCTTGGAAGCTATCGGCTTGGCAACTCTCCAAGCCTGATAAGGTCTGTAGTTGTAAATCAATCTTGAAAGACTATTTGCCAGGACTTAATTGGATGTGAATGAGAGGAATTCAGATCGGCCTAATAAAAAGGGGTTTTGTAGGGAAGAGGAGTCTGCTTTGTGATTTTGTGAAGCCTAGGTCAGAACAAGGGGCATCATTAAAGGCCAGCTGAGGGCAAACATTTAATATTATGTTTTTACAATCCTTATGGATAATTTTTGGCTTTTCTGCATTGAGGTAGCAGATGGGCCATATCTGCGATGGGTTCCATCAATGGGAGTTTGAGTACTTGCCCAAGTTTAAGAATTATTTCTGTCATCTTTTGTTGCAGGTACAAGCTATGCTTCCACAAGCTTAAATGGAATGCTCTTGCAAATGCTCATATATTGTAAAATAGTGGGTGACTTAAAGCATGTCTGAATTTTTCCCTCAAAAAATTTAATCAGTGTGTCATGTTCTGGTGTATCATTATAAATGGTATTAGTAATATTCCCAAAACGCTGAATATGATATTTAAACCATTACATTTTTTAAGAAATAAGAATGATATACAAATTCAAGCAAAATATTATTTTTAACACAAAGACTTTCAAAACATATTGGAAGAGGTGTACTAATTTATAAGAGGTATTCCCTCTGTTTGTCCCACATAGAATATGCTTCTACTGAAATAAGCTCAGGGTGGTTTAGTCATCTAAAAGTAAAGTTGACTTTTTCCCTTTAAAACTATGGTTGGTTACTGCAAAGAATAAAGATATTTAATCATACTAATTACTTAAAATATAATCAAGCAAAACTTTAACTGGACCATTACTGTATTTGAATCCATGATCTTAATGAGTTAGACAAGTGCTTCTTACAGTGTGGTCCTAGGACCCCCTAAGAGTTCCCCAAGACCCTCCCAGAGATTAACGAAATCAAAATTATTTACCAACCGATGTTGAAAAATAACACAATATTAAAACCCCATCAAACAATAGTAAAAAAAACGTAGCAGCAGGCAATGTATTGATTATAATTTTTAATACAGTGAATATCTATTAATATAACTCATACAAACAAAAGCTCTTTGGGGTCGTTCATAATTATTGAAATGGAAAGGGATTCAAGAGAAAAGAGTTTAAGAAACACTCACTGTGTTAGAATATTGCTTCAAAGAACCTGCTTTCTTTTATAACATTCTTAAACTAACCATATGAACTGGGTTTACACATCATATGAAACTAGCTAAACACTTTTTAGTCTATATAGGTAGTCCTCAATTGATTATCATAACTGAGCCTGGAATTACATTTGTAAGTTGTTGCAGTCATAAATTGAGGTGCCAAATGATTGCATTTGAAGTTCTGACCATTTTGCATAATGATTGTTAAGTAAACAGGAGGTCATTAAATGAATTCATTTCCCCAATAGGCCTTTTTGCCGGAAACCAGAAATAAATGCCAGTAACCACAAAAGCTGTTGCAAATCATAGTCACCTGATACAAGATGCTGCAAAATGGCTGCAAAGGTGAGCCAATTGTCAAGCACCCAAAGTGTCATCACATCACCACAGGAAGTTTATCCGGCCGTCATAACTCCCAAAACAGGCTGTAAGTAGATCTGGGAGGTTCTTAGATCTTCAAATGGTTAAGTGACCAATGGCAAGTATCTGTATTTGTATAAACTATGGAACCGCCAAGCCCTTTTTTAAATTCAACAGCCGCACGTGCATCAAGCGTAGTGTTGACAAACAATTCACTCTTTTACCCAAGTAAGGAGCGGGCATTTATATGAATATTCAGCCAGAAATAGCTCCAGTTTAATATGCTCTACAAAAACCATGAACTCGAAAGACCTATATACACCATGTGTTTATATTCTTCTTTCAGTTTCTATAGCTGTGGTTCATTTATGTGAAAGGTAACGAAGCCAAAACTTTAGAAGGGAGATTCTGCCACTGCTCCTTTTCAGTGTTTCACACTGTCCTTTAAACTACACTCAAAGCAGCTTTTCCTAACTTGCTATTTTCCAGATGTTTCTGGACCTTAACTCCTAGAATTCACCCAAACGCTGGCTGGTTATTCTGGCTTTGCTGTTTCACTCCATCTGGAGAACACTTTGAAAGGGACTCTAAATAACAGGACCAGCACGATGCTGTCCAGAGATATTATGCCACTTTCACAGTTCCTAATCACCTCACCCTCTGTTGGGTCGTTCTGTTTGGGAATTACAGGAGTCTCTCCTTGCTTGGGGGTGGGGGGAGAAATGAATGGAGTTATGACAGCTATCAGATGTAAGTTCCTAGATAAAACCTGTTTGTCCTAGTTCTGCTATTAATTGAATAACTCTAGAGCC
>JANHJO010004704.1:453427-464431 GCA_032468235.1 Pseudoxyrhopus heterurus | reverse complement strand
ATCTGAGAACCTAACTTTTGATTTTCAATGAGATGCTAAACTAGAGGGTCACTACATCATGTAAAACAATTTTAGTGAAGGAAGCATGATTTTAGTGAAGTAGGCAGGAAAAAATGTTTGAGTATTTCTAAATCTAAAAATATTTTTAATACAAATTAAAAAATGAATAATAGATTTATTAATAAAATAATAGATAAGACTTAGGGAAGCAGTGACAAAATACAAAGATTAGAGTATTTCAGTTATACATATTGCTGCACCAATGCTGTTTTTTAGTTTAAGAACATTTTAAGCACGACACACAGCCAACTTCTCATTGAAATTTACGCTTCCTCAAACCTTACTCCCAAAGTAGAAATATATATTCAGACCAAGTGCAGTGAGGATATTTCCAAGGTCTGGAATCATAATGTGGTATAAATTTTGAACTAGAGGAAATAAATACAATTCTCTATGTGATAGGAATGGCTTTTGTAAGCATACCCATGTTTTAATCTGAATTCTTGTTTTTTACTATAAGAACAAAACAAACTGTTTTCATTTTCCTGATTCTGAAATACCACAATTTCCTTCGCTTGTGCCACAAACACTCATATGTGCTTGCTTAAATTTAACTCACAGCTGTGCAAGATGAAATCATGGCTTGTTTCCTGACTTTTTTCCCTTTTGGCATTTGCTATAACTAAGCTGCACTGCGAAGTTACACGAAGACCCACATGCATTCTATTTTATGAAGCTCAAATCAATTTCAGAGACTGAAAAATAAGCTTATTTAATCAAACTAATTGAGGTGATGCAGACTCTCATATCATGATCAGCCACATGATGAAATTAGATGTTTTAGGACCAAAGTAATAAAAAAAATGGGTAGAGGTAGAATAAGCATCAAGATTTCTGCTTTGAATCCACATGGCATTAGCTGATAATTCTATACATGTCTATTCAGAAACTGGGTGAATACAGCAGGACTTGGAACCTAAATAATCAATCTTTCCCTACAACATTTTCTTTACTTTATCCTGTCAGGTTCACATTGTGAGTACAGTCTTTGCAATCATACATATCTATCACACTATTCCCTTTGGGGGCAAGCAACATTATGCAAAGCACAGAAAGAGTAACAAAAAGAAAGCCAATAAATTAAAGACATCAGATAAGAAAAGGAAAGGACATAAACTTAATTTAGTGTAAACTAGCCACAATTTACTATATCTATTCATACTTTTCTTGCCTTGCAAATACTTTTTGTTTTCATCACATCCATACAGTGATTCACATACTGCCTCTTGTTTTTTAAGTTTTTCCCATTTGTCTTTGGGGGGATTTCATCAAGTTCATTCACCAATGACTTTTTTGGTCTTTGCCTTCCTTCCTCTTCATAATCCATCCACTCTTCTGTCACATATTTGTTGCTTGATTTGAATCCCATTCATGGTCCCTGTATGACCAAGCCACCTCAATGTACTTCTTTTATACCAGTCATTCTGTTTCATATTTAATCAACATTCATTCATCACTCCTTCATTTTTGACCCTGTCTCTTCTTGTTTTACTTATTAAGTAACCCATTTCCATTGCATTCAGTTTAATGCCTTCTCTTGACATACTGAACTCTTCCATATATAATGCGGGAAGCACATAGCTAATTACACAGCTGTTTTTACTTGTTTCAACATTCATATGCAACACATGCACATATATATTACCCTCAACTTTTTAAACAGAATTTTCACATCTTAAAATATCTTCAACTTTTCCCCAACCTTTAGAAAACATACTGATACACAGATCCGGTTACTTGGTCTAGTTTTTCACCATTGATGTATCATTTTTTTTCATTTTCCCCATCAAACCCAAGTGCCTTGGTCTTTGATACATTTATTTTTAAATCCATATTCCTTGTTACATTGTGCAATCTGATGTTCTCCCTCAATCACAACAAGCATTGTCTGCACACAGAACAACGTGTACCTTCATGTCCCCAGCTATGAAACTTAAAATATCACTATAGGCTTCCATAAATACCTTAAACAACTATGGGAACTTTACACATCCTTTAAGGCTTGGAATGGTAGAGATGTCCACGCACTCAGAGTTTCATTTTGAAAATAAGCATTGCCGTACAGGGAAAATTAATTAAATCTTTCCCCAGGCAGACTTGATCCTTACATCTCAGATGTATGCCCTGACATTTGTTGTTTCACAGGGATAGAAATATCCTCTGAACTTGCTTGGAGACACACTTTTCTTATTACTTCACATTCCAGTACGTGTTCTGACACCAAAAAAGAGCCCAGGCTCAGGCCTGACTCAGAGTAAGTCCTGGGGATCAAATGAAGTTCCTTGCTTGAAACTTCTTTCCCCATATTTCTAATAGCACAGACAGACGAGAAAGACAGCTATCACGTGCAACATGCTGATCAAGCATATTCTCCCCATCTTCCACTCCTTGCCTTCTTCATCCACATCTGTCTTTTCTCAGAAGGCAGCATTCTTCACTGAAATGGAGCCAATGCCAACAAGGGGCAAATCTGGAATTCTCTTTAGGAGTCAAATCCCAGCTGGGATAGTAAATCATTTAACAAGAATGTGTCCTAATGAGAGGTATTTGCATCCACATTTCACTACACCATGAAAAAACACATTCCTTTTAAAACAAAATATGCCTTTTAGTCCTGGGGTCTCCAACTTTGGCAAGTTTAAGACTTGTGGACTTCAATTCCTCAGCTTTGCTGGCTGAGGGATTCTGGGAGTTGAAGTCCACAAGTCTTAAAGTTGCCAAGGTTGGAGACCCCTGTTTTAGTCCACATTACTTCTCCTGTGCAATCACAGCATTGCTACCAAGCACCATCTGTTCCGAATGGGCAGTTGCATAATAATTAGAGATGTATTGCAGATAGGCATTATCCTTAAATGGTTGCATTAATTCTTGACGCAACTGCTTAGAGTTTAACAGTAATTTGTATGTCTACTGAGCCGAACAGGCATTTGTTCATATTTATGGAAAAAGGCAAGACTTTGTTTTGCTTTGAATGCTGAGAACATCCAATTATATTTCTCTCCATCAAAATTCAAAGAAGCCATTTAAGTACTAAAACAGCATCTTTTGTTAATGGATTGATTTAGAGCTAATACATTGAAAGACAAAAAAAGCAGACAAAAAGAAAAAAGCAAGTAATGGATGCTAGCATGCTGTAAAACAAAGTATCAGTGTCATGATTCTGGTGCTTTTATATCTTGTACATGAGGACATGCTATGGCAAGGAACAGAACTCTAAAGTAGTCTCAGCCCAAAAAGTGACATTATCTTCTTACCTCACCCACCACGAGTATTTTTGCAAGTCCTGTTTGATTTCTGAAATATTGGAAGACGTTAACGGAAGTAACATCAGTAAGAACATATTCTTTTTTGTTGATTAAAAACTATCTCAAAATAGGTTTCTGTTTTATAACGGAACCAGCAGTTTTCAAGAGACCTTGGTTTCAAGGCCACCAAACATTGCCCCAAAAGCTTCCTACTTTGTAGGAAAAGCAGAAGAAATTTGCAATTAGCTAAAACCTCTGAAGAAATAAACCTCTACCATCACTTACACACTCTTTCATGGGCCATGAACATTCATTCTTGCCTGCCAGAAAGGATTCGTCTCTAGATGACAGGACTGTCCTCAGCTGTGACCTTGTGATTATAGCTCAACATGTTTTTTTTTAAATGTGTGTTTCACATGCAACATGTATATAAAACAGCCAGAGCTTAGATCATACCACGGTGATCACCATCCTGACTTTTTTTTTAATCGCACCCTGAAGATCCCCCTTGATCGTTGAGCTGTGTCTATGTGACATCTGTGAAGTAAATATAGGAGTGAAACTTCTGCACCTGTCCAAGAGCCCCTTCTAAACCATCCAAGCAGCTTCAGACAGTTCTGAAGACACCTCCAAAGACTATTTTGGTGTTTTTGACAGAGAAATGCTTCATTGCTGCACCTCTGGGGCATTTCTTCAGAGACAAAATTGAGCTACCCCATACAAACCTAACCTAATTCTGCTTTTTAGAAGTCTTATTTTTTATTTAAAAAGCTTTGACTTTGTATTTTTGTTTTAATGCTTTAAACATTTAGAAGGAGAGGAAGGAGCCCATAGATCTGGCTTGTTTAAAAACACAGCATGGATGTCTGGTGCTACAAAAAAAGTTATGATGGTCTTTGCAGATGTTTGAGGTTAGGAGGGGGGAAATTATAGGAGGACTAAAAACTAATTTGCTTCCAGTGGTGTCCCTCATTGAGATAATTTGGGAGGCCTTCTACAAGAGTATTTGTCAGATGGGAAATAATAAAACGTGTGCAATACAAATGGAATCAAACTTCTATATGAGCATCTCTCTCTCTCTTCTTTGTAGACAGAGATGTGTGAATAGCAAAACCTTTGGTCAGATACAGAGATTTTCAGGTTGCATTCACAGTCCCCAAAACAGTTGATCCTCCCAGAAGCCTTTTCTCTGCCTAAGATATTTATGGAGGTTTTATGATCTAGATCAGAGGTGTCAAACTTGTGTCATCACGGCGTCCTCACTTGATATATCACAACTTTTTTCCCCTTTGCTAAACCAGACATGGGTGTGGCCAGCGTGTGACGCATCTGGCCCACGGGCCATGAGTTTGATAGCCCTGATCTCGATGCACAGACCTGAAGCAACTCAAAATTCTATCAGGCTTCAACAATACTGAAGCAACTGTTCCTTCTCCACACTGCTGTGAAGGTGCATAATGTTTCCCGCCTACAAATACTGGATGATAGATTTGTACTTGCTTGTAGCCAGCCTAGTAGCAATAACAGATTTGCCTTGGTGACACAAACACAGTAGTCAAATCTTCCAGCAATTCTGGTCCTTCTAGAGGTCCAGTTATTAGCCAGAACATCAGCGCAAACATAAGTTTGCTGTCATCTCTTAGCAATTTTCCATTACACTTGACAATCAACAACCCAGTCAGTTTATAGGCAAAAGAATAAATGGATACAGAAATGACAACAGAAATGTTAACATTCAGAAGCAGTAGGGAGTTTGGATAGAGATATTTCAACTCTCCAGGGAATGCTGTCACAGACCTCACCCATTCTTTCGAAAAACGAAGACTGATTTCATCAGAAAACAATAACAGAGTTCTTTAGGTAATTTAGAGGCCACAGCTTTAAAAATTAGATTTATGTGTACCAAAATATTTATGTGCAATTAATAATTTTTAAAAACAAGCAGCAACGTATTACCAAAATATTATCACATACTATCAAAATTATGGCATACTACATAATATTAATAGCGTATTTGTCAGAAGAGAGTAAATAATTTTTGCATCTACAATTTAATACTTCTACTATTTTGTTGAAGGCTACTGAAAGTAATTCTCAATTTCTCTCATATTTACTAATCTTCTCTTCCTTTTCCCACAATACCAACAACTCTTTATGTTTATAGAATAAGTTTTGGGACTATGCTTTTAAGCATCAGATAAAGCAAACTCTGATCCAAAAGCTTATGCAATCATCAATCTGTCTTTTTGCTATTTTGGAAAAAAAATAGGGTTACTGGTATTCTGTTCTTCGACAGTTCCCCTAAACAGCATTAAAAAAATGAAAGTTAAAAACCACTGGAATGGAGCAAAATTAAGAACAGATTGATTACCACAACATTTTCAAGCTGGAGGCTTAATTCTCAGAGCAAGGAGTTGGCCTAATTCAATAAAATTCCTTCAAGGCTTGTTTCCAAACATCCAAACACTGCAGAACTACTGTGCTTTTTAATACATCAATCACAAGTGGAAGTTTGCAGTTCAGAAGGAATGCCTTTAAGGATACCATTGGCCTCTAATGTTTTGAGGAGGGGAGAGAAAAAGTTGTAATAACACTTGAGGGCATGAGGTGCTGTGATTATGCTAGATCTGAGAATCACATTTGCCTAAAGCTGTAGGAATATATTACTGACTCTACCTTTTACCAGATATTAAGATAACATTCAAAATATCACACATGACCACCTGCATTGTTAGCTAAGCAATAAGTGGTACTCGTTTATAATGAGATACCGAGTTGTTGCTTCCAAGCCACCCACTTTGCATAGATATTTTTCTCTGTCTGTGTACCAATACAGCACAGTTATGATCAGACTTCCTTGACACAATTTTTATTTCTCAAGCTCAGATGGTTTTGTGGCATGTTGGCACGCACTGCATGCTATAAACAAGTATTTATAGGTCCAATCATTGTTTCTTTATGTGAAATACTTCATCAACTTGCAAATGGATTTCTAATACCTGCAAAATAAGGACTGTTTAATTGGCTTTTGGAAACAACCTGAACGAAGGATTTTTTTTTTGTTACATCCTCCAAGGAACGATACTAGGTATGATGATTTGAATATTGATTGTCATGCTTTTAAAATTCTCTAATGATTAACAAGGGATCAGATATTCAAATGAAAGTTTCAGAAATATTTTTGCAATTCAAAACTTTCAGTTGCTTCAAAATTCTTGGCTAGTCCCAAAGGGATATTGTGTTGTACACACTTTCAACAGATAACTGCATTCTATTATTTGCTCACTCCAGACAAATACAAAATTATTGTATTCTATTGTAGCACTTTTTCTAAGAGATGCCCACTGATACACTCCATAACAATTTATCTCCATTTGAACCATAACAATTTTTTTTCATTTGGAGCATGAGCAGAATTAAATAATAATTTCCAATGTTATTCTTAGAGTGGATGTTTTCCTGGAGTCTAGTATGTTTTCCTCCCACCTAGCTTTAGATTTGTTAAATGGGAAACCTGGCATGTTGCAAATTATGCCTTCCAGAATCTTCTTAAATTTACACAAATGCTTCTAGATGTCCACAAATCCCTATAATTATTCTTAGAAAATAAACATAATGGGTGGCTACAATTCTGTGCCTTCATGGAAATGAGCCTACCTGTCCAGGAAAAAAAAGAACTCTTATGGAAGAATGTTTGGATTCCAGGGTGCTTCTTAAGAGAAAAAAAATGTTGGATAAATGATGGTTACCCATCATGGAAGCCTTACTCCATTGTTCCAGTTGCCCTGTTTGCATGATTTCTTATGGGAAAGGACACCTGTTAGTACGGTTAAGCCATGTCCCAAAAACAAGCCAAATACATTTGGTTCCAAAGTGTCTTACATTTTATCCATTTTAACATTTTGTCCTTATGAACGAAGTAACAAAGAACATAAATATTGCTTGTCACAGTGCTTGAGTTTTTCAGTGCTCACATCAAAGCAGCAAAGGCATCCAGTTTAATTTGTTGTCAATTGTTGATGCTTCACCAAGTTTCGGATTGACAAACAGCCGTGCCATTGCTATTCCAAGTTACGGGAAATTCTCATAAGAAACATCAGTAATCCTGGATAAGCATGATACCCAAAATTGATACAGTTGCCTCTCCACCCACCCACCCACCTTTTTTTTTCCTTTTTGGAAATCTGAACATACGTTCTGACCATCTAAGCCTAGGAGAGTAGCAAGCAACCTTTTAAAGGTCTTTTTTAGGTATGCAGTAAAAATAACAGCACTGACTTGATAAATTTGCATCATTCGGGATAAGGATGTCGTATATCAGTACGTGAGAAAAGCAATATGTCATTATTTAAAACAATACAGTAATCAGAGTAAAGCTTAGAAATAATAAATCAGATAATGTGTTAAAATTACATTAAGAACCATCCACTTGAATATTTATTGTATTTAGATGTGCATCCTATTTTACCACTTCAAGGAAGCATAAAAACTTTCCATGCTCTTCCATGCAACACCAGGACTTAATGATGACCCTGTTTGATTATGATGGAGATGTTTAATAGGAATCTGGGTGATGTTTTCTTATATTTGTATCCCTAAAGGAAAGAGCTCAAAAAGTTCAAGATAGCATACATAATCCTTCCAATGGCCTGTGATGACCCGTGATGTGGCACGTAAACAACACACCCAGAGAACAGGTCTAACTCCCTTTTATTGCTCCAACTGTGCCCCCAAATGTTCCCACATTCACTACAAGTCCTGCAGCAAAGCTCTCACACACATTTTCAGAAGCTTCTGGCTATGAGTAGTCCAGTAAGCAAGGTTAATGGAACAGTAACCAGGGCCAGCAGTCCAATAAGCCAGGTTAGCCAAAGATTAACCAGAGCCAGATGTTCAGCAAAGCAGGCAAATGACAAGCACCACAAAACAGAGCACAGCAATCTCCAGGCATTGGCAAGTTCACACGAGGCTCCACAGATTCAATGCTTGTTCCCGACAAATGACCCTTCTACCGGCACCTCCTTACATCTTAGTCCCCAGGTGTGCCTTGTGAAAGGGGATGGGGCATTCTCCTCCCTCATAGCCAGCTCAATCTGCATGATCTCGCCATCTCTCATCCCTCCTTGCTCTCGGATCAGGAGGGGGTATCCCTTGCTCTTCTCCTTAGCTCTTCCTGTCTGCAGGCCTTACTAATTCAGAAAAGCCTTGCCTGGACTGACTCTGCCCTTCCCCAGTTTCCTCCAAGGCCAGCGGAGCCAGCCTCTCACTCTCTGTCAGCTCTTGTTCCAGCTCATCTTCCCCCACAGATTCAGACTCCAAGGAGGGGGGACATGACACAGCCCTAAGAGCCGTTGGAGCTTCCATGACTGAAGTAGACTTAAATCTGTGTCCATTGTTCGTTGTTTTTAATTGTTCAGTTGTGTCTAACTCTTGATGACTTTATAAGCAAGTGCTCTCCATGCTACCCTATCAAGCACAGCTTCTTTCAATTGTTGTATATTCAACTTTGTATTAGATTTGATGTTATCAAGCCACCATGATCTTTGCTTGCCCCTTCTTCTTTGTCCATTGACCATTCCTAGCTCACTGTCTTCTCCAATGAATTTGCACGCATGACAAAACCAAACCTGGTCTTATGATTTTAAGCTTCTAATGATGTGTCAGGTTTTATATGATTTAACACCTCTCTGTCAGTTACTCTGACTGTCCATGGTATATGCCATAATTTACACCAGTAGCACAGTTCAAAGGCATCAATTCTTCTTCGATCAACCATTCTTAGCATCCAACTCTCACACCCATTCATCATTAAAGGGAAGACCCTCTAACTAGCCTGCTTTTTGTATTTATATCAATGTCTCCTGTTCCACACCATCCTAATTGATTATGTCCCATTATTGGTTGCAACTGATTTTAATAATTCACATCTACTTCACTGATGATTCAGAATTTATCTTTGTTTTTAAAACAGAGATAATTTGACATTTATTATGTCAAATTTAAGTGACATTTAAGTGAATTTAGTCTAACTCTTCTTTATGTTACACCCTTTACAGAAAGACAGTTTATAACTAATGAATGAAGAATAAAAATATTACTTGTGTTTACTTGAAAGCAGCATGATTGGTTGCAAGGCTAGTTGGTTACACTCTGTATTGGAAAGATTTGCATTCTTTCTATCACTCTCTATATCAACCATCCAACTATGAAGTTTACAGGCAAATTTGTGTCAGTCATATTTATGCATGAGGCTGTTTTGAAATGGAGGAAAATGAGAATCAGACATGTCCAACCAAGTTTCATAAAGAAATAGGCGGCATAGGAATATAATAAATAAATGCATATGCTTTAAACAAGAAATTCTTCAGATCTTTAGTAAGTTATGGAACCTGCAAGCAGCCAAACTATTTTTCTACTTTCTTGCCAGTAAGACTATTCTCCATCAGAGAATAAACACTGTCTTTCCCTCATAAGAACCTGAATCCCAGTGGTCATGCAAGGCCAAAAATTAACAAGACACACCATTTATTGGCATTAAAAGATCCAGAAATATTACACTGGTGGCCTAGGCTGGGATACAATTCAGTTGTTTCAAATGAGCAAACGTTTATAGGAGAGACACAAAAAGAGGAAGGGCAACTGTTTTCCAGTATGAAAAAACAGGGTGGTGGGCCTCAGATCTTCTATTAACAGATACATTAATCAGGACCTGTTTGCCTCCTGGCCATACTGTTGTATATAAAAAGCAGAACAGCTGTGAATATAGAGAAAAGCTATAGAGAAAAATATTAAGTGGTTCCCATACCTCATTGGTATTTGAAGTTTTATTTTAAAAACAATTGCACTACATCAAGATAGGGTAAAATGTAAGTATTTCCAGTCTGATATCTTTGAAGAGCCATAATCCTTGTCAAAATAGAAAGCATTCAAAAGATCTGTATTTATATCTCTGTTATTTCTGGGTTCTAGTTGCATAACCGATAAATAAAGAAGTCAAGGGTTTGGTCTTTATATTTTCAGATACAGTAAGGTTCAGAAAAAGAAGTATGTAACTATTAGATTACAGTGTCCAGCATAAGTATTATAAATTACCACATGTATCTGGGGTAGGTGGCAAAATGCATGCCATGATATTATGACACAAAAATTGTGACTTATGTATTTTGTCAGCCTTGGGACAAAATTATCTAAGATGGGATTTGAACTATTGTGTTACTCTGCATGTGTCTCATCTGTTTGACATACTGCAATCTCAGTTTTCTGCAGACATTTATGTAAACATCAAATGATCACCAAACTCCAGTGATGGGTGTGCTAGAATCTGTGAAGCATAAGCTTTATTTCCTTTGCTATCACATAAAGATATATTTGAAGACAAGGAATGAAAGGAAATAGATTGCCTATTCATCTTCCAGCAAAATGGATACCCATGCAACTTTATCAAAAAATGTCTGATCACTTAACCCATGACCAACACAAACTATTAAAAGGATAGACTGCAATACATCACAAACACCTCAGGAATAATGAACAATCTGTTTTAATCACATGACATCATTATAGGATACAATCCAACTAAAGCGCTCCAAAACATACATACATATACATATAGATATACAATATATTTATTTTATTTTATTTATTTATTTTGTCAAAAACATACATAGTCATATGAAAGTGGAAAAACATAGAACATGAA
>JANHJO010004704.1:420802-437514 GCA_032468235.1 Pseudoxyrhopus heterurus | reverse complement strand
AGGCTCCAGCATTCCCTGCTTCCACCATGTCACAGCAAGGCATAAATACCTGGGCAAAGCCGGGTTATCAGCTAGTTATTGATATAGCAAGCATAGTCTTCCAAAGATAACAAAGCTTGGAATTCATTACTGTGCAATTACAAATTCTTGTTGATCACATTGCAGGGAAAGCAATATCATGCAACTTGTAAAGAGGGCAAAGGAATATGCATTTCGGTGTAGACTAGACGGAGCAGGAAAAGTCACTCAGTTCCTAGTTGCCAGTCAAACACAACTTGGTGGACACTTCTTTGTGATCCCTAGCCAGAAGGGATTGGGTTAGGGCAGGGGTCGGCAACCTGCAGCTCTGGAGCCCCATATGGCTCTTTCATCCCTCTGCTGCGGCTCCCTGTCGCTGGTTGACTCCACAATTGATAGGGCTTTCGGTTAGGAGAGGTAGAGGGAAAAGGACGCTGCGCTAGGAAACTCTATGGTGGGGGAAACGGTCTTCCAGTCAGCTCCAGAATTGAACGGGGGGGCTTCTGGTTAGGACCTTTGTGGCTCTTTGCGTGTTTAAGGTTGCCGACCCCTAGGTTAGGGTTAGGTGTTCTCTGAGCTATCGACTTGCAAGCACATTCAATGCCCCTTGTCCTTAATGTTCTCGTTAATAGATTCCAAAATACGCAAGATCAACGTGCAGATCTATTTTAAAGTGGATTCAAGAAAGACTAGGCAATGAAAAGACTGTTTAATAGCAATAGCAATAGCACTGTAGTTATATATCGCCTATCAGGGTTTGCAACTCTCTCTAAGCGGTTTACAATGTCAGCATATTGCCCCCAACAATCTGGGTTCTCATTTTACCGACCTCAGAAGGATGGAAGGCTGAGTCAACCTTGGAGCTGGTGGAATTCAATCAGCCAAACTGCTGATCTGCAAGTCTGCAGAATAGTCTGTTTAAAATCCTCTTATGGCTACTTCAGCTTCTCATTGTGAGAATCCTGCTATCAATCTACTTAGTTTAGGAAAGGAGATCTGGATAAAACACAGGCCAGACTCTGGCGATGGAATTCCAAAAGGAAAAGAGATGGTGACCCTAACTCTTCTCCGATTCTCCCAGCCCCAGAGATCTACCTTTCTTGTTTAAAGATACACCACCTGATACTATATCAAAGCCAATGATCTGTGCTATCATGGTACATCAAAAGAAATAGCATTTTGAAAGAGCCATATTAATTTGTCAACAGACTGCCCCTGCTGTTTGTTGGCAGTTTTTTTCTGACACAAAAGCTGTTTACATTCCTCTTATTATATCTGTGTCTCCTTCCCCATTTCTCCTTATGCAAAAGAGCTGTCTTTTCCTTGGAAACAACGCAACAGTATTCCTCAAGACTTCTGTTGTGCTCTTGCAATCCTTGAGGACAGTCAGGTTGGGAGTCACACCCAAATGGATGCCCCCTGTTTCCTCTATCTATTCCATTTAAAGCTAGGCAGACCAAGCAGCCCCTTCCTTGCCTACTCCCTTACCAAGGTTTAGCACTTTATTCATGTAGCATCCAATCTCCTGATGTTCAGGTGGGCATTTCAACAGGTGATCTTCTTTAACTGACCTAACCTGTTTGTGGGTTTAGCATCCGGTCCTAACAAGGACTTTTGAGAAGAGATCCATGCAGACATGTCCTTTAGGTCCCCATGGCATTACTGACCCTGGCTACAGCCTCTGTCCTATCGTGCTCTGTAGAGAGGACCAAGAATGAATGAGTGCTGGATGATTGTGGACATTGTGTTGGGGCTGATAAGCCTCCAAGCATGTTGGGCCAGGTAAGGTAAGCCAAAGTATGTTTATCACTTTAATGCTGATATTGTAACTGTATTACTTTAAGGCTGTGTAATCTATGAGAAGCCATGGTTTGTTAATTGCCAGGTGTAGTAATTGTATAGTTATTTGATTGGATAATTCATCTGGCTTCATGGCAGATAAGAATAAGCTAGTTACTCTGTGGTGTGTGGGTCGTTGTGGGCATGTTAGGAGTGAGATACTGCTTGTTACTCTCTTGGACTGTTTACTACTTGCTGACCTTGGACTGCTGTTACCGTGACTGTGTTTATGGACTCTCCTTGGACTCTGTTTGCTTAACTTAACTTATATTGCTGTATTTGATCTCGGACTGTTATACTGGACTTTGTTTATGGTTTTGCCTTCTTGTAAGTTTGCTACTGGAACAATACAGTTTTGCTGCATTGTGATATCTGCTTCGTGGGCTTATTGCTAAACACAAGGTACTCGTGCTGCTGCATATTCTGCTCTGCTACTCAACATTGCAACACAAGAAGGGTTGAACTCTAACAAGCTCTAAAAGAGAAAATTAAAAGTGCAAGGCTTACTCCCATGTTTCCTTTCTTGACATCACTTCCAGTTTAGGGCAGGCATGGGACTCCACTTTTTCTTTAAACATTTCTCTTCATCTTCCCATGACAAAGGAAAGAAGGAGATCTTGGACATTAACAGGATTGTTATGTTCAGTTGAAACTAGTAGACCGATGCTGCCTATGCAAAACCTGAGGTGTCATAATAAACTAAGAGCCCCTCTAATACTAATCTAATCAAAAGATCAAGAAGGAATCTGATTTCTCAGAGACTGCTTGGCTAGCTTTTAATAATTTTCACACCAGGGAAGCATAAAAAGCTCTTCTCAGTTAAGAATGTTTTGCTTTATTTTAAAAAAAGTGCTCCCCAGCTCCCTATAATCTGTTCACACCAAGGGCAAGCATTCCTGCAGATTTCTTTTTCACACTTATTCCCAAATAGACAAAAAAATGACAGCATCAAATTATTTTGCCATTTATTTTATTTTTCCTCCTAATTTTTGAAAAGAAAAAAAATTCACAGTAGAATTGGTTGCTTCAGGGGATAAAGAAAGGAGGAGTTGACGAAATAGGCATTGAAATTATTTCTCTAAAACAAAACAGGTCACATTACCTGCTCTATTTTTTTTTTCTTCTTCTTAAGCAGCTGGAACAGATTGAGAAATTTGCGAGACCTGCTTTCCCGTTCCATTTCTAACTTTTCCCTCACGCTGTCACACATACAACATTCTTTACATTTCAATTGCTGTGGAAACACAGCACAGTTGCTCCTGTCCTTTTAAAAAAAACAGGTCATTCATACTACTACACTCATCAGAACGGCTATAATCTAACAGTAAGTCAGAGGTGAAAGTCAAAACTTGGAAAAAATATTAAAATATATTTGTTTGATGATTTATCCAATGTCATCTTGTAAAATAAACAAAAAAACATAACGATAACCATGCATGGTTTGATACACAACATACATTTGCACCTAAATGTAGTACTATATTTCTGATTACAACAATGATGGTAAACAATTAGCCCCATTGTATTGAAATCAGCTGTTTCAGTATAAAGTTGTTCAAACCCCAAGATTAAATAGTGAAGCTGAGATCTGATCGGCTTCCTTGCACAATAAAATATACTTTATGTTGTGTCACTGCCTGTTGCCTGAAACTCTTTCAAATTACCTAAACTAGTAATGTCCAATCCAAAAGGCTCTTTTCGCCCTTAAGGATAAACTAAAATTTATCCTTTTAAATTTAAAAAAAAACTATTTGTTTTGCCTCAGTGTGTTGCATAAGTTCAGCCATTTTGAATTGTAAACCATGGTTTATAAATTGGCATGCTATATTGATGTGTCCAATTGTATTTTACACAATACACTAGAATTTCGCAAAGCATGGTGTACTGAGATATATTTTTGTGACTATCTATTAAGATTAGCAAATTCATTAAGATGCTAATGGGATAAATTTTGTTTCATGAAAGCTTATGACATACAAGTGGTCCTCGACTTACAACAGTTCATTTAGTGACCATTCAAAGTTACAACAGCACTGAAAAAAGTGGCTCATGATCATTTTTCACACAACTGTTGCAGCATTTCCATGAGCATGTGATCAAAATTCAGATATTTGGAGAGTGACTCATATTTATGATAGTTGCAGTGTCCATGGGTCATGGGATCACCTTTTGCAACCTTCTGGCAAGCAAGGTCAGTGAAGAAACCAGATTCACTCAACAATGATGTTATTAACAATTGCAGTGATTCACTTAACAACTGTAGCAAGGAAGTTCATAAAATGGGGCAAAACTCACTTAACAAATGTCTCATTTAGCAACAGAAATTTTGGGCTCAATTGTGGTCATAAATTGAGGACTACCTGTTGTCAGGGTTCCAAAATGGCTTCAGTTAGCTTCAGGGTATAGTATATTCCTAAACCTGTGTTTTTGAAAACGATTAGCACAAACTTTCTTGGCAAGTGTTACTTTGTGAGTTAATACTTGCATTTGAAAAGCATAAGCTAAGGAAAACACAACTGGGTCCTCTTGCTTTAAAATCCCCGAAGACAGTCGTTTCCATTTTTTATTCCCCCTTCCATATTTCCAGGTTCCTGTTGACACAATCAAATCAAATAGCCCTTTCCTTCCCATTTCCACCACGAATAGAACTCTCCAATTGTTCATAGCCATAAAGTGCATAACTATGGACAGAAGCCAGTTACTTTTGCAGAGGGAAAGATCTAATCTTAAAGAAAAAAGGACTCCAAAATAAAAAAAAAACAGGCATAATTTGTTCCATAAAATTCAAGCCAATGCAAATCACACATAACTGGGAAAAAAACAAATATAACCTGAAAAACTTGTTGGCAAATATTAATGGTTGTACAGTATGGAGAAATATTTATTTAAAAGATGCCTTTGGGTCTTTGATTTACTGAATGCTCATCAGCACAAGCTACAACTAGTGAAGTGTGCCAGCCTTGTCCTTCCGTCTTTCCAAGAAATCGGATCTTCTTTTTCTCAAGTCTGATTCCTTAGCTGGTTGCTAAGTTCTTGTAATTCCATCATCAAATTCTCCATTGCTGCCACTTCTTCAGCGAGGTCGCTGGAAACTTCATCACTTACAGCATCTGCGAAATTTTGCTACACAAGAAAGTTAAAAGAAATTTTTACGGGAAACCTTAGTCTAAGTAAGGCACAAGATTAAAAAAAAAATTCAAACCACAACTGTTTCCATAACTTCTGTGATCCCATTTCTTTATGGCATCTACACAAGATTACTCCCATTCCGAAGGCAGCATGCTGGTGTTCCTCTGTGGGTAACAAATGAGGAATTTCTCCCTATGTAATGTTAACCTGTTAGTTTTCAATCTGCAAGCCAAATGAAGCAGATTCTAACATTGGTGTCAAAAAAATTTTAAAAATGGGAAAAAAAGAGCAGAACTTCATTGCAAGGCACAGTAGATCAGCTTTCAAAACAGATTCTTGAGAGATTTCAGTCTTAAGCCTTGGGCAAGAAAATCTTCTTGATGCACTTTGGATAAAATTCAGGACGTTTATTGCCTAGCAATCTGTTCCATAAAGGAGGGTGCAAAACTGCTTTCCAGGCTTAAGGTCTCACATAGCTTTGAAGTGCTTATCAGGGCTTTGCTATAAAAACAATAGCAGGGCCAGGGCAAACATTAACATTCAAAATTAAATTACTCTCCATAGTTAATAAGATTTGTTCTATAGCAAATTAATAATTAGTTCACTCCTACTATCAATTACACCTTGCTGACGGAGAATTCTGAGGACCATACCAAAGGCACTGGAGGCTAGACATATAGTCCTGGGTCTACACATTTTTATAAAGTTCTTGTGTATGTAATCATTGTTTTAGTAAACCTTTAGTAAGCCTTATCAATGGTAGAAAAATATCTCATCCACTTGGGACTGAAGTGACAATCAAGCATTCTCTTGGATGAGTGGATAAAAAGGAACATGGGCAACAGAGAAGAGCAGAAACTATGACAAGCTTCAGAGGTGTCATTTCTCTTCTGTTGTAACTTTAGATTGCAGGTCACCTGCATCTGCTGCTGCTAAAATTTGAAAGGTAGGTAAGAATGGATGGGATGAATGAACAAATGCAAGGATGCTGCACTCACAATTTTTTTCTCATGGGAGACCACAGTAAGAGATATCCTAAGATGCTCCTAAGAGAGCAGTGCCAGAAGTTCTTCCATTTCCTGACCCCACCTCTTCTCTTTACAACTGTTAAACTACTGCATTCCTACTGTATCAGTGGAAGAAAATGTCATAATTCTTTCTTAAGAAGCAGTCTGTTCTTTAAAGATGTACAATAGAAAGGTATTTATAGCTATTGAGTCCAATACAATTCTCACAACTAATTCCGTATTACAACAGGGATACCTCTCCACCCCAACTTTCACTGTAAAGAAGAGGTAATACAATTCCTCCTATCCTAATGCCCTCCAGATGTGCTGTAATGCAGCTCCAATTTCCTAGCCATCTAGCCAGTCATTGGCCATCTGATTAGAAATCCTGGGTTTCATATTCTTAAAGTATCTGGGGTGCAAGAGTTGAGGAAAGTTGAATTAACAAAACCAATAGATCTTGAAAACATCAGCTGTAACTCATGGATAAATCTCCCTCTCTGTTCCAGAGAACCCTTTAATGAAGTCCATCAGCCTTACCTTTGCTTTGGCGACCAAACCACGCAGGTTGAGTCGGGCAGAAGAGAGTATTGGCAAGGCTTCTTGGTAATTAGTTTTCATTTTGCTGCATTTCATTGCAACTGGAGTTTTAAAAGGCAAAACAAAGTTGGGTGACTACCACAATAATAGCATGATTGGTATAAATGACTACTCAGCTCTCAGTTACTTCGATCCGGGGAGAAAAAGCTTCCTAATTCATTAAAAGGATCAACATTAAATATAAGGCAATAGTCTGCAATTGTTATTACAAAAGGAATTACTGCCATTACAGCTAAATTTTGTTCCCTCCAAAATACGTTGACTTTACATGTAGTCCAGAAGTATCACTGGAATGTAGAACTTTGTGATGTCATTTAAGGCTGCAGCCTAAGTTGCTGACTTGTAAGAATTATTTTTATATATTTTATTTAATAATGCATACAATTAGAAAGCTTGCAACAAAACATTGCAATGGTCCTATTCAGAATTCCAGCTAGCCCTGTCCTCTTCTGTGATCTATCAGCCAACACTGATTGCTCTCAAAATGTGTTTCTTGTCTTTTAACAAAATGTGCCAACTATCATGCCAGTTAATACTTCTCTGTTGTTTGTAAATGATGCTATTTTGGCTACCTAAGTGTCAGCATCACAGTATTGGAATCCTCAAGCAAATGTTGCTGTGTGGAATACTCCATGATATTCTTCCAGCCAGCCATGTCCTCTTTCAAAATACTTCATTGTCCTTCTCACCCCATGTTGGTTTTTACTCTTAGCTAGTTAAACTTACAATCCAACTTACAATCCTGAGGTTGTTTATATCTAGCTCTGCTATGGTGTAAAACTAATCTCCCTTCCTTTCCCTTCTCTTCCCTTCCTTCATCCATCCTCAATAATGCTCGGAGGTGCACATTTCCATGCTTTCTCTTCTAGGAGGTGTTTGGGATTTTTAATTGTTTGCTTTTTGCACACACCCATGCAAATGCAGAATATAAAATAAGATGCAAGCGATGTGCTTTCTTTCTATTTTCCATTTAATGGGGTTAAGGACATTTTGATTATTGCAGGACCTCTGGCATCTTGAACCAAGAAAGAGATTGTTTCATTTTGTACTCAATATTTCGAAGTTAGAAAGGATGATGATGGCACCCAATTCTAAGTAGCTTTGACTATCCAATTTTTTATGGCTGCTCTCTACCATCTACCATTTCATTCACTGTAGGGTAGCCTAATGTTTTGTGCTTCTGCATTCTTAATGTACATCAATGGCTTCCAATGGTTGGAAGTGTCATCATGATGTCCACTTATCTGCTTTATCAGGACTCATGACTATCATGTTATATCATGGCATTACGTTTTAGATAAAATCTTATAAACGAGAAGAGAAAACCAAATGTAATGCCATAATTTTCAGAATCAGATGGACATTTAAACTTCTAGCTTGTGCCCTAGAAACACGAGAATCTTCTAAGTACATTGTCATTTCCCCCTTTTTTAAAAATGAGATTTGGAACTGATGTTGAATTGAAACATACACATCAAAATCTCTATGCTGTGATGTCAATATCTCAATGTTTAGCTCTGTGATTACACTAGATTTCAGTGTCTAAAACCTCAGTAAACTCTAGAAACTGAAGGACTTAAGTAAAGAAAATGAAAAAAGTAAAAAAAATAAAGATAAAGATGCAATACCTTGATTCAGCATGCTGGAATAAAAATATATTTTATCCATCCCCCCACTGCATCTTATGTTCCTAATAACAAGAAAGGACCCAGAACTGTACTGCTTTCTCAACTTTTTGGGGCCTGGAGTCAACTTTTAATTTCAACCTTTTCGTTATTGCTTACTTTCTGAAGTAGAAAAAAAGCAGGCAAACCTGACTTTAAATCAAGAACAACTTATGACGACTAATTAGAGAAAATAATGTGGTTTTGATGGCAATATAACAAAAGGTTTATAGCAGATCTGCTCAGCTTCCAATCAGTGACATGGTGGCCAATTTTTTTTTTTACTTCAGATAGTTGCTACATCTCACTTCCCTTTCCCTCAACTGTTTCTCTGGAAATTATATTCGGGTGTATGGTCTGCTATGTCCACTGCTTATTGTTTTGATAAATAGTACTTCAGAAATCGGTAATCAGCTGTGACTTATATCAACATTTTCATATAGGACATACCGTGTGCAAGCTCTAGAGCATCTCTGGCTACTTTCTTAAAAGAGGAAGTATCTTTGTCCCAGTCTCCTGATTGGATTTCACATTTGTATGCTTTGGTGAGATACTGCAATGCCTGCAATGATAGAGGTACTGTGAACTTTAAAGTTGATTTAGTTTTATGCATACATGCAAATTCCCCCTCTATAAAACATACTGACTGATAATACTTTCTTAGTTCCTCAGCTTTAAAGCAGTCTCTTTCTTTGCAGCTGTAACACAGATGTTTTAGTTGTTTTTTTCTCTCAAGTATGACAGACATATAAGTAGCATATGGCTAAGAGACAATTTTTAAGTTTTAAAAAAATCTGTCTAGACAGATGCATGTGACCCATATTTTGCTGGGTCATCGTATTTAAATGTATCTGAAAGTAAAAAAGCACTTGTATTTTCATAATTAGAGCCATTGTGCGCCTAAATAAGGTGCCAATTTTATTCTGAATTAATTTTGCAATTTGGAAAGAGTAATTTGGACTTCGAAATTTAAGAGAACGGTCTAAAACTAAGCAGAAGGTCAAATGAAGAAAGTCGCCTTTGGGAAAATGGGCAGCATATAAGTTAAATAAATAAATAAATAAAATAATAAATAAAAGAACAGCAATAAAATAAGTCTAGCAATTTTCCAAATCCAAACATTTAGTCTCTATGCTAAAAAAAATTCAAATCCTTCTCGATAATGTTTTCAATTTTGGCAATCTATTATACACAACAGAATTTGGTATTTGATATCACTGCTGGTTTATGTTAGTTTTCACATAATTAATTGAACAGCATGCTGTTCTGATTACTCTGCTCCACAAATTGAAAAAGAAATGTTTACAGCAAAAGGTTATATCTGCTGAGGGGATTAACTTAGAAAGAAAGTGGGCAAAGGGGAGATCAGAAAAAGACATATATATCATGCAAGACGCAGGAAGTGTGAACAGGGATAATTTTATGTTACTCTCAATATTAGACCTCCTACTCATTCATCTAAGTTAAATATGAGGAATTTCAGTACCAATAAAAGGAACTTGATTTTTACACCCGGTGCTCAGGTGGTGTTAACTGACGACACAGATAGCAATCACTATTAATTTAATTATGAAAAAAGGGCATTAATACCCTCCATAACTGAAAACACGACAGCAACATGAACATGAGGGAAATTGAGCTGGTTGTGCACATTAAACAATGAACTGGTAAGTAGTTTTTGTGCTGTTGTTATCTGGTTTGCATATTTTAAAGCACAGGTGTCAAACTCAATCGCATCACGTGATGTATCGCAATATTTTTTGCCTTTGCTGAGTATGGCCTGCGTGTGATGCATCCGGCCTGTGGGCCACCAGTTTGACACTCCTGCTTTAAAGTATAAAAGTATGTTACATTTTTCAGAACCTAGTTAAATTCTTCTTGACTCCTGCTTATAGGGACATTTAAAAATTCCTGTGGCTCCCCAGAAAATTCCTGAGAAGGAATTTTCCATTGTGAAATGACTTCATGTTCTTCACACTGGGAGTTAAGAATACCAACTTGTTCAGTTTTAGCCTGGCAGTTCCCATCTGGAATGTGACTGCTGACATACCCAAATGAATCTCTTATTTTATTTCTTTATCCTCAAATATGAACAGAAAACTATGGCTTATATCTTTCCTAACAAGCAGTTTCATAAGCCAAGATGAAGTCACAACATATGGCTTTTGACTTGTTAAGAAAGAAACAAGTCAAGAGTTCCCACTTCGTGCATACTGCTAAACATATCATGGTTGGAACATGTCAGCTGTATCTGCTGGCAGGAAGAGCCAAGTGGGAGCAACTGGGCAATGTGCACAAACAGCTTTCGTATTCCTTAGAAATGTCGCACATTGTGGTAACTTAATGTAGCCCATGAATTCCATTTCCTGATACTCTACATGCCATCAATATTTGAGAGATGGAGATGATGGCAAGCAGGATACAGGCATTGGAAAAGCAAACAGTGACACAATCTTACATCAAAGCAAAACAGAACAAAATCAAACAAAACAAGAACTTACAGCATTATGATGTAAGCCACACAGCCATTTCACACTTTCAATTGACACATTTTGATGCTCAACTAAATACAGAAACAGACCGAGTGGCAAAAATAAACCAACTCTTCTTTAACAAAAATAGCTTGGTTCCAGATGCTTCCCTGACTTAAGAAACATAAAATGACATATGAGTTTGACTCTTGGGAAATGGTTCCCTGAAATGGAATTTGCAAATCACCATGGAGGATGTCACTTGGGGGAGGATTAGGCAGGCTGGCATGGATCTCTGCGAGGAACAGCCGCATGGCGTGATACAGATGAGAAGGAAGAGTTATGTTACAAACATGAAGCTAGCTGACAGGAGGTTTGAATTCAGGTAAAAGATTCAGGATGTGTATAAACAAACACCCATCAGAGCTTATTATTTGGGTTACATAGAAGGGTCCCCCCCCCTCGTATTGCATAATATCTTTATGAGCAATTCAGACATTTTTGCAATTGGATCTAGGAACGATTCATGGAATCTTTCATATCTCATTGCGACATGTTTGCAAGTCACTCAGATCCCCTCTGAAAACAGCAGTGATAGCAGAGACCTCCAGAACAATGTCTGCTCCTGTTTTATTACATGTTTTCAGTCATTGGTGCCTGAAGATATGGTCAAGGGGGTTTCTGAATGACCACTTATCTCTTCCTGTCTTTCCTCTTCTGCCTTATATTACTGAGGGGATGAGAAACTGATTTTAGAAAGTTATAAATGTCTCTCGGAAAGAATGGAAATAGTCCAGAGAATGTATCTATTACAAAATATAGCTGCATGATTATTAATGGATATGGAAAATGAGATCAGATTATGGCAGTAAAATTATGCCCTTTCTGGGTTCAATTCAAAGCACTGGTTTTAATCCTTAAAACCTCTTACAGTTTGGGACCAAGTTACCTGCAAAACCAATTCACCCCCACAGATCTATTGCAACCTTAAGTATCTCTGCTGAGATTTTCATCCAGGCCATCTCATAAATATATAAGGTGGTGGAGCCCTTCACATTCTGTCACATTTTTAAAAATTATGATTTTAGGGCTGTGAATTTAATCTACTTTTTAAAATCTGTCATTTAAAAAAAAAATGATATGCAACAAGGGGAAGGGAGAAATTTGCAGCCCTCAGGCTCTTCTTTGTGACCACCGTGGCTGAAAAGGGATAGAATTATTTCTCATTATGTTAATGAAGGAAGCAATATGAGAACTGCAGCAAAGGATCTGCAATAGACTTAACTAGGTTTAAAAACATGTCTAAAACAAGGAAAAAGGCCACATTTGCATCCTTGTCCTGCCTACTGTGGCCCTTATGATCTTAAAAAATGTTAAGTATGGCCCTGACTATCAAATGCTCTCAAGCTTACTTTATAATTTGGTTGTTATGTTTTCCTTAATGATGTATGCTGCAATGTATTGTTTTTATTTATTTTATTTTGATGGACTCCATTGGCCATCAGTCCTATATGGCACAGCCAATGGCCAAACAAAAGAAGAATGATACTTCATTACCTATTGGTACAGGTATTTCTACTACCTGTTCTATTGTAAAAGAATCAGATAACTTAAGCAGTGTTTCTCAACCTTGGCCACTTTAAGCATGTGGACTTCAACTCCCAGAATTCCTCAGCCAGCGCAGCACAATTCTGGGATTTGAAGTCCATACTGCTTAAGAAGTTCTTTAAATTCCATGGTATTTTGAATGCTGCAAACATTACCTTACATCCAGAGTTTAATGTTTCTTTTATAGCAATACGGAGAGGGAATAACACCTCCCACCCACCCCCAAGAATTAAGGAGAAATTTGAATGTGTCCTGTCAATTTGGAGAGTGAGCAGAGTCTATTAGAACTCGGGAAAATCAGATATTCAAGGCTCAACTCCCCTTCTCAGGTGGTCTTTGAAAAAGAGAAGAGGGAAATTCAGATTTTGCTTTTGATGTTTTGTCTTTCATCCCAAGAAGAAAGAGGCTCTCTTCTCCATCTAATTTCTGCCAAGTAAGAAAAGCATCTCAGCCCAGAGGAAAGTTGGAGAGTCATGAGAAAATAGTTACCTAGGAAAATGTGGAGCTAATTCAGATAATGATAATTTTCTTTATGTTATAGATTGAACTAAGCTGTTTCTCTGCATCTTTATTCCTATTTGAATTTTGTGCATGTATGGATGTGTATTTCTGCCAGGAAGATTAGCAATTGAGTTAAGGTCTGTAGGAATAATGATAATTTGTCACTTTTCTCCATTGTTTTAACACTTATTTAACCTTAACCTTAATATTGTACCATGTAATAAAAAACGCTGACTTTACTCAATTAACCCATTCATTCTGAAAGGTCTTTAACTTTAGAAATGCCTTGTCAAATTAAGTTCCTGAGAAAAAGAAGTGGGGATGTTTTCCTACTCTGCTCTCTGTAATTCAAAACAAAACAAAGGGGCCTTGAACTTGTATAAGGTAGATGATGGCAACAAACCAAAATGGCTCTCCCAAGGGACAAGGAGACTGTATGAGAAGTATAGATCTAGGAATCCCTTCATGGAGCCAATCAGGAGCACATCCCTCTATATCTCCAGGCACAGATGCACTTGCGAAGAGACCATACCCATTATAATAGAATATTTATATGTGGTGGGCAGAAGGCTGTTGATGATCCTATAGCACTTGCTAGTTATCCAGATTCTTCAAATAAAATGCCCTACTAGATATACTTGATCTGACCTTAATTCACAGTATAGCATTCTTAAACAAGAGAGTAGATGTAGTGTTCAACTTACAACAGTTCATTTAGTGACCCTTCGAAGTTACGGCACTGAAAGAAGTAGTTTATGACCATTTTTCACACTTACAACTGTTGCAGCATCCCCATGGTCATGTGATCAAAAAAATTTCAGCTGCTTGACAATTGACTCATATTTATGACAGTTGCAGTGTCCTGGGGTCATGTGATCGCCTTTTGCGACCTTCTAGCAAGCAAAGTCACTTAACAACATCATTTTTGGGCTTAATTGTGGTCATGTCGAGGACTACCTGTATTTTCAAGAGAGGTGAGATGGGTCTTAAATGTGAGAACATGCAAGTGTTCTTTTGCATGATTCAATGTCAAATATTAAATGATTCTGGAGCTATGTGGAAAATTCTGAGCTGGTTCATCAAGTCAGTTCTGATTCAGAAAAATCACATAAAAAGACCCACCTTTCCACAATTAGACTACTAAATTTAAAGTCATCCTTTTTCTATCTTAATACTATGCTGCAGCCAGAGCCACTTAAAGGCTGTTCTTCTATACTAAGTGAAGGACTGATAAGCTTGGCCTGTATTTCATGTCACTCTGGGAACCAGTATCTATGAGAATTGAGATTTCTGCATACCTTTAAATATGATGCACTTATTATTTTTAAGAAGTTATGTTATTCCCCTAGATATTTTAGCAAACCCACAGTTTCAGTGTCAAAAAAAAAAGGGGGGGGAGGTTGAGAGGTTCTCAAATTTTTAGGAGTTTTTATGAGTATATAGTGTGATTTGTATTATTCTATACTAAGCTGGGGAATAGTTTATATTTGAGCCTGACAAGCTCTCTTTGGTCATCATGAATTAGCAATAATATTAATTAATATTCTGTTGCTGGGATACTAGAACTTAACAGTTTAAAACAAGGAAGCTGAAGTCACATCAAGGAAACGATTCATTTTGAATCTTGAGTTCTGAAGTGAGAAATTGGAGTTATTTATGCGAGATTTATGCAATCTGGAAAAAAAACTGAGCATGATGAAGCCAAAATAGATAGCCTCAGTGGAAAGCACATGGTTTAGCCATTGGTTTCCTTTGGCAGTGGATAAAAATGCTACAACATTTGATCAACATCACATTGCAAGAACAAATGTGCATATTTCAACTTTTTCACTGTTTCTTCATCTTGCTTTCTTCATTACTGCTTTAGAAAGCCTTCTAACTTTTTTCTGGGCAATATAAGGGCTACAACAAAAAGAATATTAAAATTAAAAATAATCTTTATTCAGTGAATGGAGGTACTGTTAGGGAACCAAGTTTGTGATTTACTAATTTGAGGACCTCTATTTCTGAAATAAATAGAAATCACTATTTTAAATGATTAAACATCTTAATAATTCTTTTGGTTTTATTTCACGGAACGTATGTATGAACAGAAGGCTAGAATGAGGTTACATGACTGCATCACTTAGCAATAACAATTTTAGCAGTTCTAGCTGCCACCTGTGTGGTCATTAAGTAAGGACATCACGCGATTGTAACTTCTAACTTCCTGTCACGTTTCTCATTGACTTTGCTTGTGGGAGGGAATGTCAGAAATCCCAATAAGACAACCACAGATCATTGCGATGTCATAATCACAAGCTGAATGGCTGGATGGTGATCATGTGACCACAGGGATGCTGCAATGGTTGGAACTCTAAGGACCAGTTATAAATCCTCTTTGTTCAGCACCACTGCAAGTTGGAATAGTCTCTGAACTATTGCCACTGAATATAACCCGACTACCACCTGTAAAGTCTATTATAATATTTTTTATTGCTGTATCCAAAGCTAGGCTGTATGGTAATACTGAAAGCTAATTCTATTGTCAATAGCTTCAGTAATGCAATGGCATTATTGTATGCTCACAAACACAAAGACAGGGAGACAGCTCAATTGACAGAACATTAAAACATAAAGTAGTTTCTATCCAAAAAATCAAGAATAAAACTTTTCTCTCTTATTAGAAAACACTCCTTCAATAGATTCAAGCTCACTATCTGATGTACTGTTGAGTATTTCTAGGTGACATATTTATATAAGATGGAAATGAACTTTGTTTCCATTCCCAATCTCAGTTTCTGACCCAGATAATATAGCAAGAATGGATAAAGAAAAATAAAGAAAAACTTACAAATTTCATTCTCAACTGGTAATTATGAGAATTCATGCTCAAGATTTGCAACCTGTTATTTTTATGTATTGGGCACATGGTCAATGTCAACTTTTAAGATGTCTACTCTTTGTTATGGTGAAGTCTACATTTTCACTGCAGATTATGGGGGCTTACTACTAATTCTGTTCTTTGTGTTCTGCACAAATGTCAAAATTTGTTTTCAATTCAATTGTATAGAATGTGAAGGATGTGTGTTTGTGTTTTATTTTTATAGTTATAATGTACACTGAAGATGGCATTTAATTTCACTGTATGAGGTGCAATGACAATAAACTAAAAAAACAAAAGGTTATAAGTCAAGTTTACCTGTTCACATTGCAACTGCCTCTGGCAGTTTGCTGCAATATACTTTTGGTAAGCAAATGCTATCCCGCTCAAACCTTCACTGGCAGCCATCTTCCCATGTTGAACTGCAAGATCTGAAGGGAAATTCTACCAATTCAAAAACACAATGGGAAGTTTACACAGATTCAGATTAGGTTGTGGAGAACTTCCAATCAGACTGTCACTCAGTGTAAGAATGAGGACCTACCATAGAAAGAAGAGATTCAGTACAGATAGAGACAATAAGAAGCAAGACCTATATAAGTAGCTCCATTCTGTTATTCAAGCCTTCACACATTCAAGCAAAGGACCTAACAGGCTTCTGGTCAATGTGTTATGAATTTGTGAGTGTATGGAATAAAGTTGTCAAGTAGAACAATGAACTGTTGCTTAATTATATCACATTCATACAAGTCACCACATTCAAAATGCTTTTGTTTGCCTAAAAATGTAATAGGTTGTCTTTTTCATTGTTTCATTCCTTTGCATCTTAAAAGTAGTGTCAAGAATATGTTACTAAAAGTGACATACACTTTGGAAGAATTAAGAAACCTAGTTTTGATCCTGCATGTCTAATGGCAAGCAAAGAGAATAAATCCAGCACTAAAATAATAGATTTCTGTGCTCAGAATTTATGACTACCTTATGCAATAAAACAGACACATTTTTTCCCCTT